>RCWM02001188.1:0-76388 GCA_003667255.2 Euschistus heros
AAAGTTACAGGCAAAATGTTTGTTGAACTATATTTATTATATTGATCTAGCCAGCTTCACAAAAGTGGACGGTTTCGACTGAGTTCACAAGAACTCCTAGCCACCGCTTACATATCAAATAGGACAACGTGTCAATTTTTGTTTCTTATAAACGATCAGCAAATTCAGTTATTTATATAAGTTAATAGCAAAAAGTATAATAATAAATTCTGCTGAAACGATGTGAGCAACAGATTACAATGGCGAAAACATATTTTAAGTAGATTATGATATATAACACGTATTGGCGAAAAAATAAATGCCGATCTTCTTTTTACGCGACAATATACAACATTGCAATCCCGGAGGTGGAGACTTTTAGGATAAAATTTGGGAAAGCTCTAAAGTATCTAGCAGCTTTAACTTTAAAAGACTATTCTGAAATGACACTATTTTAAAGGTATTCTGAAATTGGGTGGCTTTACCCGATTTCCGACATCAATACTTCCTAGTGCATTCATGTTTCAATCCTTGAAAACAAAAAACTCACCTATATTCAATACCTCCTTACCCTGTGCCTCCTCCATCCACCTCTTAAATACTAGAACTTAACCCATCAACCTGTACACTCCTGCGCATCGAACTGCAATCCTTCGCAAAAATCCTTTATTATCCGCGCTTCCTCTTTATGGAATTCACTGCCCATATCAATACGTACAAAAAGTACCACTCTTACTTCTTTTAAACATCATCTATTACTTTACCTCCTGGATCTTAATCTTCCGAGCAAATGTAAAACATGTAATAGTTATGTTATATAGAATAATAGTAATCAATCCTGGAGACTGCAGAAGCTATATGTGGAACCACAGAAATCTCTGCAAAGCAAAAAGAACAAAGTGGGTGGAGCGAGAGAGTTAAAACTGCAATAGCAAGGAAGGAAAGTGGCTTGGAAAGCATACTATAGGACCAAAAGTGCAGCAGACTGGGAACTCTATGTTAGAGAAAGAAATGAAGCCAAACAAGTCATTAGAATGCAAAAAGAAGAGTTGGGAGGAATTTGGCGAGAACATGGCAAAACGACTACAGAGGATAATACAAAAATCTTCCTGGAAGACAATCAAAAGAAAGACAATAAAGCATATAATAAATATAACGGATGAAAGAGGATTTCTTATTACGAAAGAAATGAGGAAATTATAGATTGATGGAGCGCCATTATACCGAAGTGTTTTCCAATACTGAGGAGGGAACAGTCGCAGAAGGTCACCACCGGAGGAGGATTACGATGATGTATCTGGGAGGAGTGGAAACGTGATAGGCAAAGCAGCAGGTAGCGATGGTATTGCTCCAGAGTTAATTAAGTTCGGAGGGCCGGAATTGGAGAAACATCTGCAAGGCCTCTTTCAAACAGTTTTTTTTCTCAAAAACTAATGCCGAAGGACTGGGAATATAACATCCTCATTCCTATACCAAGAAAAAAAGAGCTCAAGGGACTGTAGGAATTACCGGCCTATATGTCTATCCCAGGGTGGCCAGGTGGCCTACAAGCTTTATACATCCTCCTTGAACAAATGCTGAGAGGGTTTGTAGAGGAAATCTTGAAGAGGAACAAGCAGCCTTCAGACCACCCCGCCAAGCACAAGACCACATATTCTCTCTCAGACCGTAGTTTGAAAGTCATGGGTAAGGGGGAAAAGTATATTTCTGGCTTTCGTGGATATAAAGGCAGCATATGACTCGGTGCCGAGACATGAGATATGGACAGTCTCTAGCTGCTAAAATTGTCTCAACTACACTTATAGATGATGTAAAATCCACTTACTACAACACAAAAGGCATTATACAATAAACGGAAGAGAATCCGAGGCATTTGAAATGGTAAGGAATAATCAGGGAGATATAGTTTTCATCCCTCTACTATTTATTATCGTCATGGACGAAAGTAATAAAATTTTTGCAAGCGAAGAACAGCAAGACAGTAGTTGGGAAATAGAATATGAGGACAATCCTTCCTGAAGCTATGGTGTACGCATATGGCATTGTTCTCATAGCAGATTCGGAAGAAAGCCTACAGCAAGCATTCAAAGAGTGGGAGGCTGAACTAAAAAGAAAAGGAATGACACTCAATGCAGGTAAGAGTAAAGTTATGCATGTTAGAAGAAAAGAAGAAAAGTTGATATCGGATGTGGAGGAGAAACATTAGAGATGACCGAGAATGTACCTACCTGTGGCACGGGTCTTCAACAGAATGGAAAGATTGATGGGGAGATTTCCAACCGGATCAAAAAGCAAACAGCATTTATTACCAACTATGCAACACGGTTCCAGAAAAAAAAGAGATTTATAATAAAGTAAAAATACACATCTTTAACGGCTGTATATTTACCCACTCTTTCATTTTTCTTTTCTTAAAAGACATAAATTTGCCCGCGACGGGAAATCGGGATATGCCTATAGAACATGTAAATGTAGATCACTTATTAATATGTAATAGACAATAATTACAAATTAAAATGAAAATTTATTGAAGGAGAAGGACGCTGCGGGAAACAATGTTTGTAATATCCAATTCAAAGAACTATTTCTGAAAAATTGCGAGGATATAGTGTTAGTAAATATAGAACAGGATTAGCTGAAAATATAATGGAAACTAGTGTTAACTTTGAACCCTGCATTTATTTAGCGCAAATGTTTTTACCTGCTGCAAAATATGACGTTATGCAAGACTATTATATGGATAAAAAGCACTAAAAATGATGCAGTTAGGATCATTAAAAAAATATTATTCACAATATTGGATTAAGTCCTTTGTTGCTCATTATCGGTCGAATTATCATTTAGATGTATATAGAACATATGACGTCCCGATCAAACAGCATGCACGTTTTTTGATGCAACTGGAAGTATTATAAAAAAAAAAATCAAAAACTCAATGTACAACTGTCTAGTTAGTTTGGAGAAAAAGTGGACTTTCGCCAGTATCGCAAATACTATCAAAAAACATAACACTAATATTATTCACTATTGGTTAATGAGTGCGATTAGAAGCACCGCGACCACGCGAAGTTGTATGTGATTTCTCACGTGCATTATTAACAGAATATGGGGACGTATGCAGAGAAAGTAATTTACCTTTTTGTTATATACGTATCGATGTAGCACATTTTATTAAAAAGTATGCTAACTTTTTTAAAGATTCACGTTCCCGTATAAAACAATTTTATCTATCTGCAATAGGACACTTAATTTTATGTCGTAATATCCAAAATGGCGGAGATTTATTAAAATAAATTTTAATTATTGCACGAAGCGAAACAGAGGGTGTTAGAATTGACAAAAAAAAACCATACGCGAAGAATATAACATCCACAACTTCTTAGGACATGTTTATCATATATATTCAAAGATATATTTAAACTCTCTTGGAAAAAAAAAATTGTTGCTCACATCCTTTTGGTAGCGAATTAATGATTAAACCTTCTACTATCGAAATATAAAAGTAGCTGAATTTGTAGCTCAACACTTTGTCGACGCAAAGAAGTATTTCGCTCAATTAGACAATAATGGTTTATTAAAAAAAAATGTTGCTCACATCGTTACGGCATTAAATAATTTTTATACCTTCTGCTATCGAAATATATAAGTAACTGAATTTGTTGCTCTTTTTTAACAAACGAAAAGCGACACTTTGTCGTATTTGATAAATATTCCGCTCAATTAGACCATGATAGTTTTCTAAAAAAATTAGTTGCTCACATCGTTTTGGTATTAAATTATTGTTTATACTTTCTGATATCGAAATATATAAGTAACTGAATTTGTTGCCCGTTTTTAATTTCTGAAAATAGACAATTTCTGAAAGTCACCCAGTAAAACTGGTTTTGTATATTAATAGATATATTTATTTTTTTATGTTTAAGAAATTTATTTATACTGTTTAAATTCATGATATATTTGTAATAGATATTGTTACATTGTTGTTGCTTTTAGATAGCGTGAAATTATTTTGATGAACTTTCAGCAACACTTAGCGGTAAAAACTCGTATGTGACTTTTTTTTTTTTTAAATTATTTTATTTTTAAAATGTTTTAATGCCATCTTAGAGCAACAAATTCTGGTATAAGCAGTTTTTTTTGAAATACTGTTTTTTTTTATAGTGGGGATGCTAGCTTAATATTAAGATGGCCCCCACAACTTTGATCGTTCAATACCTGCCAAGCGGTGCGAGCAACAAATCCAAACCAAATTAGCACATAAATAGCAAAAAATTATGCATTAGGTTTTATTGTGTGGTGATGGCGGGGGGGGGGGGCAGCTTAATATGAGGTACGTGAATTTCAGGTTATAAATATCTCCAAAAATCTGTGAAAAGTCTTGGATAACAAATACAATACAAATACATAAAGGCAAACTGAATAGAACAATGGCAAACAACCTGCAGGATCTCAAGAAAAGATAGGAAAAAAATTGTGAATAGTGAGAGTCGGTATCAGTTAGAATCACACAATGACCAGAGCTAGGCAAAATTTCCGCATATCCATTTCACGAGTAATTTCCTGAAAACAATCACCTAATTTAATCATGATTAAATATTTCAGTTATTTCTTATTGAACTGATGATTAAATTTTGCCTAATTTTGCCTTAGCCCATGGCTAATTTCTCTATGGTTTACATCTGCCAACTTGTGTCAACTGTCATAAACCCAGATCAGTAAAAAACATATTTGTAGACTGTCATTATTTTCTTCATTAAGGAAACATTCGAAATACCGTCAATACTAAAAGGAGTTTTGAAGGTGAAGAAAACTCAGTGAAGTTCTCTTTGCAATTTCTAATGGTCATCGAGATTGATGGACGAATATAGGAATAAAAAATTGAAAAAAACATAAAAAAATAAAAACCGAATAGATAAAAGGACCAATCAAATAATTAAAAAAAATATGTATACCATTTTTTCAATTAATTGAACAAAACATTAAAAATTAAAGAAAACAAACCAGAATGTGGAGTGGGGAAGAAGTTTAGAAGTTTAGATGATTAAAGATATAAACTATTAACACCAGATTCAAGATAATAAATAAGTAAAATTGATGAATTAGTCACTACCAAATGAAGTAGTACAGATATGAGATGGAATATAAAAGGCAAATGATGAATAAATGAACAAACAATAAAAAATTAAGATGTATATAGAAACGGTAATGCACTAAGTAAAATTTTGAAATTAGAACTAAAAAAAGGAGATGTGCTTGATTACTGGATGTATAAATCTGTACTATTTAAGAGAAAAAGAGAACTTGTTTGTTACTCTAGTAATAGACACTTGAAAACACAATAAATTGTAAAATACCTCAATATAAGTTTTACTGTCCTGACCAAGTAATAAACCGGACACTAAAATTTGAATTCAATTCTTTACAAATTTTAACATTCGATAACAACAAACACCAAACAAGAAGTCTCCATTTGAAACCAACAATAGGTTGTATGCATTGTATAAGCTGAATTTACATCACTTAAATATAGAGGCAAATAAACTTACAGTTCAGAGCTAATTAATATCCAACCTTCTTCTTAAGTAAAAACAAAACTATCCAAGCAGCCAAGCCACTACTGAATCAATGCCAACTAGAGGTGGATTTACCATAATTTGATAAGAACTAATTCAATTCTACAACAAAATATTTAACACTTTTCTACACTAATTACGACTAGAAAAGTTTTTTAACACAAGAAAAAAACAAAGTACTGATGTCAATGGAGAATAAACCATCGATTCATAAATACAAATGAGCTTGTCATAAGACCTGAAATGCGCGTTTCTGCTTTTTAAAAAAAAATTTCATTAGCATAAGTTAATTGCATTAATGCAGAGCAGAAATATTTTTCCACCTTATTTTTCGCAGTCATATATTTGTTTGAAATGCCTACAAGGGTTTAAGTAAATGAGTATATATGCTTAGCTCCTGTCAGAGTATTTAACAATAAAAGATTATTAGTCTCTTGTTTTAACTCAGACGCTTTCTATTGGAGTAACTAGAGGGGGGGGGGAATGGTATTTTTTTTTTTTTTAAATTAAAATAATTTAAAAGGATTTTTAGGGTGCTGAAACTGATCTGCAATGTCTCATAAACAATAATGGTTCCGAAAAATATGAAAAATGAAATACGGTAGTCCAACCTAGTCAATTTTACGAAAACTATAATTTAAAGTTAAACGCGCCGTGATCCGTTTAAAAAAAAAAAAAAAAAAAAAAAAAAAAGTTTTAAAAAAATATTCTCATTACCCCAATAATCGTTACCTTTTACAAAAAATTTTAAAACCAAAAACAATTCCTAATTCTGCAGAAATAACGAGGCATCACCAAACTGCTTATATTGTTTTAGGGAGACACTGCTGTCTATTGGTTAATTCTTTATAATCAGTCAGTTAAAGGGTCGTGAGGAAAAAAAAAGTATTCAAACCTAGCCCATTAAGTGGGAGTACAGATAGTATTCTTCAGTGGCTTTGGGATCCAACTTATAAAAAATATGTCAGACGTTGACTTAAACAGCCAAAGTCCATAAGATTAAACGAAAAGAAAAAGGTGTCCTTTTAAATGAAGAAATAAATCAATTTTTAGAAAATAAAAACAATGGCGGAATATCCTTCCACCATCAAAAGTCGTTTAGATTCTGCCAGATCTCAAAATAGTATCCCTGTGAAAAGAATAAAACGGAAATAGACAGAGTCCTTAAAAAAAAAAAATAATAATAAAAATATATAATAATTTTAAAAAAGACGACGATAATTAAATTGTCAGGAAGAAGTGGCCGAGGATATACTTTGACCATCAGAAATCGTTAAATCCTGGCAAATTCTAGTTTCCTCCAGATGATTATGATCGGAAGCTGAGGAGGACTTCAGCTAATTTAATATGTGATAAATTAAAGTACAAATCCTGTACTATCAGATGGCCCCTGCAGTTTAAAATCAACTGAATGCGGGTTTTTTTTTTTTTTTTCCGCACCATTCAAATAAATTGATATTTTAGTTTTTTGCTACCTAATAAAAATTAAAAAAAAAAAAAAAACTTTATACTAATAAATACTTTCCTACAAACAATTTCTTCTAATTTTGTTTTTGTCAGAACAACTGTTTAGTCACAAGAACACGTTGAAGCAATAGAGCAGTAACATGGAACTAGAATGGAAATGCATGTAGGGAGAAAATATAGGAAGTTATTTATCAATTAATATTTGTTTTATATTTTTTGAGGACCGGGATTTGCATTTATAATTTGTCCACTGATTCCGAAAAAACGCCAAAAATAATGTGCTATTTTTTAATTTTCAGAATCCATATAAAAAAAGTGCGTGTTGAAGTATTAGAATCATTATATAAAAATAAAATACCTAAGATTAACTTCAATTTGTTACTAATAGATATTTTGGCATTCCGACTATTAAGGTGATAGTCCATATGGAATTATTCAGCATATAAAATCGGATGAAACGATTAGTGTATAAGTATCAGTTTTCTTCAAAAAACTCTAGTTTTTCGTTTACCACTCCATTTAATTCCACAGATTTAACTTAAATATGTAACCGCGGAAGTAAAAGAAAAACACAAAAATGTATAACAGGTAAGAAATCCTATTCATACTGTCGTTATATAATGTTTTGGTTTTTTTATTAATTGAGCATTTTTTTATTTGGAAGCAAACAATTGAAAAATCAGTCCATTTTTAGTTTTGTCTTCATAAGGCTCGAGTTTTTTTTTTGAGAGAGAGACTAAAGTTATTAGTATATATTAATAGAAATATATTAGAGTATTATATTAGTAATTACTATACACCATTAAGAAAAGAAAAACCTTGTATTTTGGGCACATTATGAGGGGAGAGAAGTATGAAATTTCAATAATGATTATTGAGGGAAACATTCCAGGCAAGATATCAATAGGGAGACGGCAGAACACTTGGCTGAAGGAATTTTGCCGTGGGTATGACTGCACATCCTTATACATATTCCGTTCGACCGTCTCCAAAACCTAAATTTGGATCGCTAACATTCGTTAGGGGAGAAGGCGTTTAAATTCTAATTGAAGAAGTTTAATAATGAACAAAGTTTAAATTCGGATTTCCGATTGAGAATACCAAAAAGAAGCCTTCACTCATAAATATGATTCTATTGCCTACACTCTACTACGAATGACCGTCCTAAGCTATGGTGAATTTATGATGTTTGACATCAAAAGACATCTCCCACTCAAACATCCTAATGGCCCCGATACATCTAACGTACACTTAGTCGTTTCACCCTCGGAGAAGTTCAAAGCATCGGCGGTAAATATTAAAAGATAGAATTCTGGGTCTGAAGAGCGTTAATAAACTTCATCAATTCTGGATTCTACGACTCTTGATCTATCATTTCCTTTATATTTTCCTTACTAGTTTTAGGGTTGAAATCATAGACTGCACTTAAGTGAAATTTTTCACTCAACTCTGATATAATTCTACTTAACCATCTCAGAAACAAAATACACTCAACTTTGAAGGGATCTCTTGAGTTTCATTCTAGAAATTTTACTAGTTTTTCCCCTCCCCCCCCACTATTTAGTATTCGTAAATCTAACTTAACACTTATGTGAGTAAAATTTACCACTTAACTTTAAGTGGCCATTGTTGTGCCCTCAAGTGAATTTATGAAATCCTAATCCTTGCTTTCTTTCCTATCAAATGCATTTTTTACCACAGTGAATTAAATATGTATGAAAGTAAATTAAATGAACTTTTAGATTTTTTAGAATTTGAAGAAGAATTTGGAAATGATACTTTCCCAAAAAGATATTTGAGAGACCAAGAAAATCCACTAGAATAAATACGCACACATTTTTTTTTCAGTATTTAATGCATATTATTCACAGCCCTAGTAATCAGATATCAGTGGATGCGTGTGACCTATCCTTAGTCGGCACAAACGTCCTCTCTGCGATAGAGAACAACGGATATGGTCAATGTCTTAACTGATTCTTTAATAGTATTCAGTTTAATATGTGGATTCTCGTTCCACATGAATTTCCTTGCCATCTTATATCAATTTAATTTTTATGGGAGAACTAACATCTTGGGTTGTAAGGATGGCAGTGCCTCTGGTAACAACGTTTCTAAAATTACTGAAGTTAAAAATACGTTATGGCTAAACCATGCGGATCTTCAAAAGTTATATTAATATATAAACCATTTATATTAATTTAAAATATCAAGAATGTAGATAACAATGTTGGGGAAGTAAATACATATCTACGAGGTATTTACTGCTCAAGAAATCCTATGAAATACAGGCAACAAAGAGATTGATCAGGAATTCAACATTCAGACTATAAAATAGTAGCTGAAATAGCTAGATTATTAGGAACTATTAATTGAACTATTATACTACATATCTATATGCGATATATACAGATTTTATATTTAATAAAAGACTATTTGACGTGTATAAACAGTTATACATAGATTACAAAATATTCTTATATTAAAAAATAGAATTACATTTACATTGTAGATACAGTTAAACATAAATACACACATATTTTTATTAAAAAATTTTACATCCTTTTCTGATTCTTTCTTAGGTTTTTAGAACCTTAAAATAAAAACCAAGAATTTGACACTATAGAGTGGATTTAATAATTGATTGGTTGATAGAAACATTTTTATAAATAAAGCGAGAATATTTGTATAGTATTAAATTAAAAATTTATATTATATGTTTAAAAAATAATAAATAAGTACCTCAGAGGCGGGCAATATATTATTAGACACGTATTTTGCCATTCCGACTGATTTTTCCTGTGAGCCGAGAAAAAATAATTAATTAATTTTATAACCATTAAATATGTTTATTTATTTTTTAACAAATATGAAGTAGGTATACTTTTATCCCTTGGGATGACTTATTAATTTTAATAAATGATACTTTTATAGGGTAAGTACAGAGCAGGAAAAAAAAATGCTAAATATCAAATGACACTTTTGCAAACCAGCAGCTTCAAAAATTGACCTCGTTTTCCGTAATTCCGATCCAATATTTTTAGCTTATTTATGCAAGAGCTTTGGCATTAAAATTCATAGCCGATTCAAAAACTGGGTGATGGTTTTTAGGAAATTCTGAAATCAATTCCAATTACGCAAATACGCTGTGGTGCACACCCGACCGTACACCGGTACACTGCAGCCTATTTGCCTAATTGGATTGGCTTTCTATCTTGACGTGGACTTCCTTAATTGTACTTCGTTTTGCCGTTTTCTTGGTTTAATGTTAAAATCGTCTCTCTGGAGGAGTATAAAGTTTTTATTTATAAACTTGGACGTGTTTATTTACCTGACTGCATCCCTGATCCCTGACCATTTCTTCACTTAAATTATATTTCACAGTCAACAATAGAATCATCATATAATAATATATATATATATATATATATATATATATATATAGAGAGAGAGAGATAGAGAGAGAGAGAGAGAGAGAGAGAGAAAAGGTGTAAAAGCGAGCACTAGTGTAAATATGGACACCCCTCCCTACTTGCTGAGAAGACTGGCGGCGAGAATGTCTATGGAGCCGTTGTCTGATATTAAGATAGCGGTTAGCAGTGTAAAGCGAACATTTTAAGCTATTTTTTAAAGCAAACCTTTAGCCACGCACGCCTTCAGGTTACATGTGATAGTGGATATCTTCCTTAGGTAGAGTTGGTTTAAATATGGGCTCCCCTTCTTCGTGTAAATATAGACCCCCAAACGTTTTTCTTTTTCAGTCAAACAATACTTAATTAAACACTTCTACAATTATTATTGGGAAACTTTAAATAAAGATAAATTTTTTGCGAAAACAAAGACTAAATGCTGACATTACTGATATTTGACCACAGACCTCCCGCCCCCCCCCCCCCCCCCAACCACCACACCATTAAAATCCAAAATCACAATATCAGTCCAATCTTCCTATCTACTTCTGGTTACTCCTTGAACGTTTACCAAATTGTCTCAACCAATTACCTAGTTTTGGCAATGGCATTAGTAATTATTAAGTCCAAATACATAAGATGCTGATTTAATTAAATATCGACCTATCATTAACTGAACAATATTTACTTTATGAATATAAAATCAATACAGATATCGTGTCAAGAAGGCGAAAAGCAATAACTATCAACTTGAACATTTATATATTTGAAACTTGAACAAAAATTACAGAGTTTCAATGCTCAAGAATCGAACTGAAGAATGAATTATTTAAAGCAATAGACCGCTTACGTGAGTACGTAAATGTTACTTCATCACTCATAAATCTATCTAAAAAAACAGAGGCTAAACAAGTTTACGTAATCTCATCATATTCTTAAATGGTGAAACCAAATCGAAAATCTTTAACAAATAGCTCTTTTAACTTAATTGTTAAAAGTAAAACTAAAAAAGACGCCGAAGAATTAAAGAAATATTTTAAAAATATCGTTAAACCTAAACATTTAAAAATTGGAATAAGCAAAGTCTCATCCAAAAAAAAAAGAAAAATAAACCGACTCAGAGATGGAAAGAGACGTAATTCGAGGAAAACTGGAAAACAAGCAAGATTTGATTTTCTGGCAGGCAAAAAGAAGAAAACCTAGGGTGATCTTCAAGAAATTGACGAAGAAGTCACGCTGGAAGACATAGTAGAACATCTTGTCAACTAGAATCAGCCGTTGGAGATCGAACGGAACAACAGAACGCATGATGTAATTGAAGCGAATGCAATAACTATAACCAGCCTTATTTATAAAAACGTATGTCTAGGTTATAAGAACACTGTGCTAAAGATTATTTCAGAGTTCGTCGTTGCAACAACTGCTGCAAATAACATCACTGGAAGGAGCGGTGTCAAGGGGAGACAACATGCCCCAAATGCAACGACAACCATCAGATGAAGGACTGCAACGCCCAAGCACCGAAGTGTCCCAACTGCACATCATTTAACAATCATGTACATCATGAAATTTATAAAGTAGACGTAAATAATACGGCACTTGATAGAAATTAATAAACTCTCTCAAACTACTGACTACTAACTTAGCTACAATTCAAAACACCATCGTAAATTTGATTTTATTATATTTATGGACAGAGTTTTAAGGATTTTACAACTCCCACCACTAAAAAATATTAACTGACTATTTGGTCCTTTTTATTCAGAATGAAACTATTGATATCACTGTTATTCAGGAACTTTAAACAAGAGATAACAATGCTAAAGGTTATTCACACAGACACCTAATATATCAAACACATGATACTAAACCTAGAACTGCAATCATATAAAACAAGAAAAAGATGGTCGCTATCTTACTAACCCAACATTGTTGATGATCTTTGTGTCATTTAAATTGTATTAAACAGAACTATATTTATTTTAATTAGTGAATACTTTGACGACAAAAGAGAAATAAATGACCCTGAGAAAGTCGAAAAACCGACATAGAACAGTATGACAAATACAAAATAATCCTAAGAATTGATTCTAATTGTCAATCATTACTATGGAACAATGTAAAAGTAACAACTAGAGGAAAATTCTTAGAATCTTATATAATATCCCAAAACCTCATACTAATTAAAAAACCATCAACGATAAAAACTGTCGAAGGGTCCAGGGAAAAAAGTAACATTGACTTCACTATCTGCACACCCAACACATCAGAATTCATACAAAATATAAAAATACTTAACGATACTAATCTTTCGGAACACAACTCGATATATTTTGAAATAATAATTATGCTTGTAACAAAAACTACTACATAACCAAATTTAGAAACTAGACAATTTTTGAGAAAAATATCACTGGCCAACTAGCCAAACGTTTTAAAGGTTGAAAATAATGAAAACAGCAAGAAATTTCAAATAGAAACAAAATTAGATACTCTAGCTATTTTTTTTTTTTTTTTTTTTTTTTTTTTTTGAATATATAGAACCTTTATTGAGTAATTATTACAATCTGCAAAAAATTTGGGTAATATAGATGCCATATGAATACATTCACATTCACACATTATGTACAAAGAGAAAAAATATATATATATTTTTATATAATATGTATATATAATATATATGTAGTGGCCTACCAAACACTATTTTAAACGTTTTCACCTTTTTCGTTAAACGTTTCACCACCAACGAAGCATGCCACTGTGACGGACAGACAACACAAACATTTAATCATATATTATATGACTGTCTACTTTTTGACAAGGACAGATTTTTTTTTAATCAAACTTATAATAATTAGTGGAGAACAATGGCCAATGTCAGACAAGAATTTATTAAAAAACTATAGTTCTGAATTGAAGAAATTTGTTCAAAGCATTGAACTTTAAAAAGATCACAGAGCATATATAGACATCAACTTTTGGTCTATTTTTATTTTTTTTTCTTATTTCGTTATCTTTGATTTTCATTTTTATAAAATAATTGACAATAATGTATTTCATTAAATTTGTAATTGTATTTGTAATGAGCTAAGCACACAATATGCTTGCATGCATGGGATGTGCTCACTTTTCAATAAACGACTCTTTCATAGAGTTACTATGGAGGAGAGAGAAAATATATATATATATATATATAATAAGATGAATAAAAAGATAACAGAAAATAACTTCCTATACATAAACAATTTACACATAAATAAAATAAAATACTAAAATAAAACATTGAATAAATACACAGTAATAATAAAAAATAAAACAAAATTTAAGTTAAAAACACAATCGTACTTTATTTACAATACACATTCATCCTCGGAACCCCCAGCCAGACCCCTCCCTCCAGTTATTGAAAGGATAAGCCAGACAAAGAGAGGTCCCCAGCTCTTCTCTCTCAGCTGCGTCACTGGTGCAAAAAAACCCAGTGGAGACTGGGTGAGAGCGCTATAGTGCATTCACTCAGGGCATGAGTGAGGGATCTTGCCATTGCCAGAACTCCAAAACAAATAAATTACATTATTAACATCCTCAAACACATTAAAAAGTTGATAAGATACAATGGCAAGTAAAAAGGATCTAGAAGAAATCCTCGCTAGGAATCTTGACATCAATGTGAAGAATATCGCAAAAGGTGCTAAGAGCTTCCGAGACCTAAGCTTAGATGAAGCAAGATACAACATGGACAAGGAAACATGATGCTGACCGCCCTAAACATCTTCTACAGGAATAAACCAGAAAAGTCCAAATCTACCAACTCAATACTTTTCACCAAGACCAATGCAGGGGAGGAACAGAGAAGAGGAAGACGAGGTTATAAGATTGGCTGAAGATGAAGGAGTTATATGCAGTATAAACGGATCAATGGAAAGAACCAAAGAGCCATTGAAGAGAGAGGCCTAATGCACTCAGCAATGAAACCAGAACAAAAGTCATTTCGGAATGGTTTGACAGCAAACTTGGTAATTCTCCACTTAAATCAAATACACAAATGGAAATAGATGAAGCTAGAAGCATATATGTATAAGGAATGCAAGATTTTCAAAAAAAGTGCAAGTGTTACAGCGCTTGGAAGTTTTTGAGATTGCTCCGAAGCAACTGCATAACATAAGGGAAACTAAGGGTCTCTGTAATTACAATATAAAAAGGATTATCAACTGTTTCAACAAAGCGATAATTAAAGCTTATAATAAAACCTTTAAAATGACCAAGACACAATTTATCAAAAATAAACAACATTGAACAGTATCTTGGTAGAACAGTGATTTAACAAAATCAAGGAAAACGACTAACGCGCTTAAGACATTATATCAAAAGACTAATAAAACAAACATATACGAGAACATCATAAAAAGACTTTCTGAAAAATAATTATAAACTTACGTCTAGGTAAAAATAGAGTACTGAAAAAGAGAACCCATGGAACTGGGTATATACATATGCATCGAATACTTCAAAAGAACCAATATGTCCTGAACACTTAATTAACTCACGGTAACACTCACACATCAGATTTTAAGACAACTATAGAATATGTGCTCGATCGTTAGTTAAACAAGACTTAACCTTTAACGCAACACCTGGACAAGTTAATACAAGATCTATATGTAGAATAACACCTAATACCGAAAATGACAGTCCACTAGAACAAACAGAGTTTTTACAGATTATAAATTAATTTAATTTAATTACAGATTATAGTTATTAATTGTATTAATAAATACAAATTATCACAAAATATGGCAAAAGACTTGGAAAAAAGGAATACTACATATAATAACAAAACGATCATAAGCAAGGTTCTGGACAAACTAATAAATAACAGACTAACCCATTATCTAACATCCATCTAACGAAATACTTTCACCTAATCAATTCGGATTCAGAAACTACAATCGCCCAAGAATATATTTTTATTAATCAAACATAAAAACCGGTACGACATAAATGGCATGAATATTTCTAGGGCTTGATATTTAATAAATATTTACACAACCAACTTAGTCGGAAAATCTACTCTGATTCGCTTTCCTCCATTCCGTCAATAGCAAGTGCTAGCTAGCTTTTAAATGTAAACAGATGGAAAATAGTTTTATTTTTTCCTGTGGTCATTGGTGTTTTTAAACAAAAATAAATTAATAATTTACTCATAAATATATAATGTTTATTAAATCAGTTAATTTTATATCAAACTTTCATAAGCGAACATTTTATGTCTCAAAATTTATATCTACCAATATTCGGGGTCAACTAGTTACATTACAGTATTAACAAAAATAATTACTACAAATGAATAAATAAACGACATTAATTTTTATATTCAAATATCATTAAAATATAGCATGTATAAACGTGAAGTAATGTTCGAATAAATATTAGGAAAACACAACAGACATTGCAAATTGGATTGAATATTTCCTTCCAAATGTTTTATCAATAAAAACTTCCACTCGTTCATGCACTGCATCTACTATGAAAGGGGTGTTTTTCTCCGTCTTATGGAAGTGGGAAGAGGGGGAACTCCTGTAACAAGTTTAGGGCGAGGAGATGGAGTTTTTGGAAGAGCGTTTCCAGCTTCCTTCTCCATGACCTATAATATTTCCTCCAGCGACTTTTCCATCTATGGGAGCTGTAGGACGGTTGGTTATGATAGTTTGATGTGACCCAAAATCCCATCTCCTTCGCTCCGAGGATTTTATTGGCGAGAATTAAATCAACTCTTGGATCCAAGACTTGTACTTTCTTTAATGGAACATCAAAAGTATTCCGACTTAAAAAAATAATAATAATAATAAAGAATACATAGTAAAATATTTTCTTAATTCTGATAATCTAAATCGACATCGAGATAGTACAAAATATATTTCAAAACTACTGACACACGGTCAAAATTAATTGATTCTAATAGTTAGAAAAATATTAAATATAGCTAATGCATTGCATAACAATATTTGCTAATGCATAACAATATTTAAATTATTATCAATTCACATAATTTCATTCTTAAACTTCAATACCCAAAGAAGCCAGTACTAGATTAGGAAACTTATTTTTACAATTTAATTAAGATCTTTGTTAATGATTTAGACCACCATTTTTTTTTCAGTTATTTCATGACATGAATAAAAAGAAAAAGTTAACATTTGTTTCGGTAACAATGTATGGTAACAATAAAATGATTCCTTCGACCTAAGTAACAAAAGACAATTATACAAGACGAGAAAAACGGTGTTTAGCTGGTGATAATGGGACGAACCAACTGGAGGAAATAAATTTTATGTATTCAAAAAATATGTGCATGTTTTAGAAGGTTCTTTCTACTATGGTAAAAACGGAAGCAGCAGGTATGCGAGCGGATGATTTTGTCATGAAACACGTAAATTTCATGAGCGGGCGATAAAAAATAGCTCATGTAAGAACGGAAGACAGAACTCATAATAATATAATAAAAGACAATTATATAAGACGTGAAAAACGATATTTAGCTAGTGTTAATGGGAAAGAACCAACTAGAGGATTTAATTGAATACATTTCATGTATGTAAAAAATATGTGCATGTTTCAGAAGGTTCTTTTGTACCACCTTGATGTTTTTTTGCATCAAAGGAAATTGAAAATCAGCTTGGCTTGGCAACAGGGCACATAAAACTCAAAGAAAAATATTTAGAAATAAGATTCTATAAGAAGTAAATTTTTATTAGAAAGCTTTGGTATACATAAGATAATAATTCTAAAAAATAGTAATTGAACAATTTTAAAACCAGTTGTTATAGCGTTCGCATCACGTTATATGTGTAATCTTTAAATATATAGAAAGGGCAGTGTGGTTTAAATTCCCACTGGAGATTTGCAGACGGCATGAAATAATGAGCCAAAAAGGACCACCCAGTTCTATGTTTAATATTTGGAATTTTGAACTGATTTCAAAAGGTCTGTATAAAATATTTTGGATATATGGTGCAGATTGCCACTAGACAAGGGTTCGATGAACATATCAGTAAAAACAAAAATAAAAGAAGAAGGTTTCAAGAAAGTATGAACATCAACTTCAGAATTCAATATGAAAAAAATACCTGGAACACAAACATATTCATCTTTTAGGTTGGAAAAAAAGAAATAGTTGTTCGCGCCAATCGGCGCTTTTGTGAGGGGGGGGGAGGAGAAAACTGTAATATACCGTACATAGACGCACTCTATAAATTCCTAGGTAACTGGCCCTTATCTGCGTTAGTCCCTACATGTTTAGTTCTCACTCTGTTGCTGTCTTCTGACCAGTACGCACGCATCACCCTTGTCCAAGGCCTTATGGTCTTCCAGCATTTTTATGACCAAGGCTATGATAGCCTTCCAAAAAACCCTTTTCTTTTTCTTAAAGTGTTTTATGTTTCCTATGACATTTAATAAAGACTTAATATTCCCATTAATGAGTGGTGATTTAAGAAGAGGATTTCCTGACCAAGTGTTTCAGCCTGCGAGAATCGTTCGCCCGCCCGCGACTCCTTTGGAGGCCTCCGCGAAGAAAGTCGGCGGTCATATCCAGGTGAGTAATATTTGGTTAGGTTACCTTCTGATTAAGATCTCCCCAAGGGTGCGAACACTCATTTTTTCATGATTTTCAAAGTTTCATACGTATAATAATAGAAATCATAAGTAATATAAAGTAACATATAGTAATATGAATCATAAAAGTGTATAAGATAAAGATAAAATGATCATTTATACGTTTTACAAAAAATAATAACTGTATAATAAATGCATGCTACTGCTAAAACTATAATACTATTAACAAATGGAGTCATTGGGAAATCAGTATAGACGATGAAGTCAAGATTTTATTGTATATTAATGAAGGAGAGAGACAGAAAATGCTCACGATATGCCAAAATCGGCTGAATATCTTTTAAAAGATGTAAAATTATTGCCTCACTTGTCTTGCGTATGCCGTAAGAAGTTTGGATATGGTAGAATACCAATGAGCAGTGCATCCGTAGAAAGCGACTTCAACATAATAAAAAATACTATGTTTAAAACGGAAGCAACACCTGTGCGTGCGGATGATTTCGTAAAAAACACGTAAATTTCATGAGTGGACGGTTAAATATAGCTAATGTAAGAACGAAAAGATGCTATGCTAGAGAGAACACATAATAAGGTAATAAAGACAATTCTACAAGACGTGAAAAACGATGTTTAGCTAGTGTTAATGGGGGAAGAACCAACTAGAGGATTTAATTGAATACATTTCATGTATGCAAAAAATATGTGCATGTTTTTAGGAGGTTCTTTCGTACCACTTGGAAAAGAATGCTATGGACAACAGGGAATATGCGTCAGTTACGAAATAATAAACAATATACAGGATGTTATTGCAGTAAAGGAAACTGGCGTGGCTTGATTGTCATCATCAAGCATCGGTCATAAAACCAAAAGAAAAATATTTACAAGGGGATCCAATAAAGAGTGAATTTTTAGAAAGCTATGGTATACATAACATAGCACATCTAAAATATGGTACTTGTAGTTTAAAAACCAGTTGTTATCAACAAAGATATAAATTTGTTAAAACATACAAGGGCATTTGATAGTACTGTATCACAATGTCTAAGGGATTGGTCTGGAAGATTAAAAATGTTACCATTAATACTACTTTCAACATCCAGCATTGTTAGAAAATTTAATTGAAAGAATCGAACAAGATACCACTATTCAAGGATTGCTATGTTGTTATCAATCAAGTTGCGACGGCCTAAAAAAAACAGGAATTTCAAAAAAAAGGTACGTGTAAATTTATCATAGACTATTTTTCAATATTATTTATTATTTTTTAATACAGTATAAGTTGCAATGAAAAATAATTAAAAATCAAAATCAAATATTTTCCAGGACAATTTATCACGGAGTATTATTCAAGTTTATGCTCCCACAAATGATGCAAATATTCTAGATAAACAACAATTCTATAGTAACTTGGAGCGAATGGTCAACAAACCTAGAAACAAGAATAGAAGCATTGTAATTATGAGAGACTTCAACGCAAGGTAATGATTACCTAAGAGCGCATGGAGTGATTGGACCTCATGGGGGGGGGGGGGGGGCAAATATGAACGGCAGTGGTCATCGTTTGATCGGCCTCTGTGTCGATAATGATCTACTTCTTGGTGACTCCTTCTTTCCTCACAAGTCAGTTCATAAAATAACCTTCTAAGCCAGCGAAAGAAATGCCAACAGCGTCATCGACTACTTCTTATATAGTCACGAATAAGCGACGCTTCACAGATGTGAAGGTTATTAGAGGAGCTAAAATAGTTAGTGATCATATGCTACTTGTCGTGGACACAAGGGTGCTTAAGGAGCGCAAGAAGTAGGCAAAAGCGTATGAAAGGATTGGAATAAAACAGCTGCATGATCCTGAGAAGAGAATATGAAGCATTGATAAGTGAAAAACTCTAAGAACTAGATGCAGACGCAAGCCTAGAAAGCATGTGGAAATTTATTAAGAATAGCAACCTAGAGTCAGCTTCCCTAGTATGCGGATTGAAGCAAATCTCCACAAAAGTCAAGAGTACTTCTTGGTGAAGCGAAGAATTGAAGACCATCGTTAAAGAGAAGAAAACGGCATGGAAGGACTACTACCGTAACAAATCCCCATAGAAATGGCAGACGTACGTACAGCAAGAAACAGAGCCAAAGAAGCAGTCAAAATAGCTAAGAAAAATCCTGGGAAGAGTTTGGTAAGAATCTATACAAGGACCACCGAAATAATAATAAACTCTTTTGGAAGAAAATTGTAACTCTAAGAAAAAACCGGAAAAGTAAACCAGTTAGAAACTTCAAAAACAAAATAGGAAAACTGGTCACAGAAGATGAAAACATTCTGAAGGTTTGGAGGAATTTTTTTGAAGAACGATTTGGTGAAAACAGGCTGATTCAATCAGCCTCAATCAATCAGTATTATCAATCGATAATACCATACAATATATTGAAAGGATTTGCCGGAAGAGAGGTGTAGATCTACATCAGATCAGAACCCTAGACCCTAGCAAGGAACAGAGAAGGATGGCTAAAGAAGAAGTATTTCCTTTTTTTTTCAGCAGACCCTTCATTTACAAAAAGAATCAATCTGAACCAATACACCCTAATCAATTTTAGTACACCAAAGCGAGACGGGTAACTATTATGCCGGGTCCACACCAAACCAAACAAAAGAAAAAAAACAAAACAGCAACTCAATGTTTCCCAACATTTTTTTTGAAACAAAAGCGAAACATTTCGGCAACAATTTTGTTTTGTTCGTGTTTTCAACAACTTTTTGTTTTCCCGTCGCCTGGCGGTAAAGATCAAAATGTTGCTGTTTTGTTTTGTGTGTTTTCTGGCAACTTTGTTGGTCTAGTGTGTACGCTCTCCACAGGAAGAAAACAAAACTTAAAATTTGTGGTTCAGTTTGTCTCGTGCTGTGTGCAAAATGACTTCATCGGGAAAAGCAATAAAATGGAGTGTTGAAAATACATGTAAATTAATCGAACTTTATAGAGAAAGTAAATTGTTATGGGATGCCCGACACCCTGATTATAAAAATCGTTATAAAAAGGCAGACGCCTTAAAGGAAATAGGAATATTGTGTAATGTTTCTTCAGAGGAAGTAGACAGAAAGATAAAAAAAACATCAATACCCAGTACCAAAGAGAATACAGAAATTATCAGTTATTGAAAAAATCCGGAGCTGGTAAAACTTTCGTTTCGAAGTGGTTTGGTTATTCACTATTAAGTTTCTTAAAAGATAAAAACAAGCCAAGACCAAGTGGGAATATAGGCGGATTATCGAATACACAGGTAGATATTTATTTATTTATTTTTATTTATTAGATATAAAATTTACATATATTTATGCATTATTTATTTACTTATATTTATTCATTATACATTCTATCATTTTATCCTTAAAAATCAGTACTTTTGCTCAATAGATTAACAAAATTTTAACTGCCATGGAACTTGTTATTAGTTATTAATAATTAGAATAATAAATCATTAAATCAATTAAAAAATCATTTTCCCCTAAAAAATCAGTACTTTTGCTCAATAGATTAACAAAATTTTAACTGCCATGGAACTTGACCTTGCTCAGACATAAAATATTCAGCAAATTCTTTTCTTATTTCCATAGCTTCTACAGATGATTTTCTTGCAGTCTGTTGTAGATTAAAAAACGACTGTAAAGTTTGTTGATCTTTTCTCCATGCGCCATCTTCTAGTGTACCACTATCAATATGTTCTACATCAAAGCTGTTTGGTGGATTATATTTATTTTTCGACAAGACACACCTTAGATAATTATGCAAACAAATGCATGCCAAAGTCACTTTTTCTACCTTTTCTGGTTGTAACAGCATTGGTTTGCGAAACACTCGAAACACAGACGCTAAAATGCCAAACACATTTTCAACTATTCTTCGAGCACGTGAAATTCGGTAATTGAAGACACGTTCTATTGACCCCTTATCTTGATGGCCGCTATATGGTTTCATAATGCATGGTTTAAGGGGGAAAGCATCATCTGCGACTAAAACATAAGGACTTTCTTTGTCCCTTCCAAGAAGAACACGTTTTTGTGGCAAATTTAGTTTTCCTTCAACCAATAGTTTGTAAAATGGCGTATTTTTAAAAACACCTCCGTCAGAGATTCGTCCTTGACAACCAACGTTTGCATACAGAAAATTATAATTTGCGTCAACAACAGCAAAAAGAACTACACTGAATGTTCCTTTATAGTTAAAAAATTCACTGCCACTGAATGTAGGTGCCTCGATTACAATGTGCTTTCCGTCCATTGCGCCTATGCAATGTGGAAAGTGCCAAATCTTGTTGAAATCATCGCTAACTTTTTCCCATTCCTCTTCACTTTTAGGAGTCTGAAATAAAATACAAATTAAATTTAATTGAAAGTTCTTATTATATATTTTTTTTAATATACATTTTTTTTAATATATTTTTATGCAGTTTTTAATAACATACATTCTTTACTTTACAGGAAAGTGATGATTCAGACAGTGATGAAGAGGCAAAAGAATCCGAAACAAATGACGATGATACCGCTAGCGTCAGCCAGAGTACAAGTAATATGGGAGAATTACAAGAAAGCTACGAAGATTTGCAGGCTCAAAAGGAAATTACTGATAAAAACACCAAAAGCTTAAAAGCAAAATCTACCACACCAAAGAAAAGAGTTCTAACCACTAGTGAGAAGCAAAATGCAGAAGTTTATGGAATGCTACAAGAAGTATATAAAAAAAATCAGCAAGGAACATCTGTACAACCCGATGATTTTGATATATTTGGTGAGCTAGTTGCTAGAAAAGTGCGAAAACTTCGTACTCCTTATGCGCAAGCTACTGTGCAGCATTTGATCAATGATCTTCTCTACAAAGCAGAAATAGGAGAATATGACCAACCAAAAAAACACAGAAACTCAAGAGCAATTGACACCGTTCCTTCATTTTCGATCTCCAATTGCAGTTCACACTAGTTCTACAGATACAAACAACCACAATTATATGAGTCCAGATAGCATTCGGTCTTGCGCAAGTACCCTTAGCGTTGGAACCTACTCAAATCCAGGCGGCATACAACCTTATTCAAACCCACCCAGCGTTCAAACCTCAAATCCATCCAGCGTTCCAACCTACGAGATACTGACTAGTCCGTCTTGCTCATCGAATCAACATACCACCCAGATTGATGAATCCTGGCCAGCTACGCGGATAACAACAAATGAATCAGCTCAGTCATACATGTAATTTTCAGATACATTCCAAATAAAAGTTATTTTAAAAAAATCAGTTTATTTTTTAACAGCTACCTATTAATAATGTTAAATTTTACCTTGACATATGTATTTAGGGCACTTATGAGAGCATCGCAGGTTTCTGGAATTATTACTGATATTGCCTGTTTGGATACTTTGAAAAGATACATCAGACTCTGGTAATACTCCCCAGTTGCCAAAAATCTTAAAGTAATCACTAAACGTTCTGTTACACTAATGGCATTTCGAAAATTTGTATTTTTCTTCTGTATCGAGGGTCCAATGATTTCTATTAGATTTTCAAGATCAGTACTGGTCATTCTTAAAAAGTTTTTGAAGCTGCATCGCATTTCTCCACTAATACCTCTATCGTCTTTTCTTAAATCTTCCAATAGTTCCTCAACATAGTTTTTTTGTCGGTTCTTCAAGCTCGGCCTAACCCAAAAACGTTTTTTTTTCTTTTTTTGGTTTAGGAATAGAAAACCAGCTGCCATAATAAATAATTCATTGTTCCTTTGTAATTCCAAATTTCGAGCTCGCCACATTTTCTATCGGGATCACAAAGTTGACTGATTTTTGTTTTCATATGTGGACAGCAGTTGACAATTAGTTCCTGTTTTCGAAAACTTGCAGTTTTGTTGTGTTGCTGATTTGTTGGAGTTTTTGTTTTGTTGGTTTGGTGTGGACCCGGCATTAGGTTGATGCAAAAATAATGCAGGATTTTATTTCCGTTTCATTATTAATTCCAATTGTGTAAACAAAACTAATCCACAATGCTAAGTTATACAAATCATTTTAAAGCCTATTTAGCTCACTTACTTTCCTATATAGTCCTTTTTTTTTAAACAATTAATTCAGTCTATTCAGTGCCTCCAGACAAAATGACGTCTAGAAACGATTTTCGGCAAATTTACTTGTATGAGTTCAAACTCGGCCAAAGCCAAGTGCAGTGCAAACGGCTCAAAATATTAATGAAGTTTTGGGGCCAGGTACCATTAATGAATCTACAGTGCAGCGATGGTTTCAAAAATTCCGTAGTGGAAATTTTGACCTTTCACACAAAAAAGGTGGTGGCCGTCCCCCTGCTATAGTCAATGGCAATAGTTGAAGCTTACCCCACCAAAACTACAAGAGAAATAACGGAAGAACTCGATGATGATCAGTCAACAATCGTACACCATCTCAAGGCAATTGAAAAAACAAAGAAGCTTTTACTGAATACCAAAAACTTGCATGATTTTTGTATCAACCCAATACTTGAAATAATTAAAAAAAATTATATTCAAATGGAATTTCAAATTACAAGAAAAACCTTTGTCAAGCAGTATACTTATAAAAACAAAGATTATAGTAAAAGACTTGTTAAAAGAGGAAAAAAAAACTAACTTAGGTTTCATAAATAATGATCAGGTGGTACAAAATTATTTATTTATGATTCTAAAGCCTGGACTCAATTGTAGTTTAATACCGTCATAATTTGCAATTCATATTCCCAGCCGTTTTAATTTTTTAATTATTCACTCTGGTAAAGGGGTGAATAAATGAAGTGGGGACTTTGAGGTACCGCAATCTACTAAAATATAAACAAAGATCAATAATCAAATTAGACAAATATCGAATATTTACGTTACACAGTGTTTTATAAATATACAAATATATGCATACTTATAACTCGTATGCATGCACTTGTTTGTAGCATATTTTAATATATTCGGCTAGCAGGAAAATAGAAAACAAATATTATTAACTAATATCAATTAAAAGTGTAGAATAGCAGATTAACTACGGCTCACCAATTAGAGCAGGTCCATAGGAGTCAAATAATTCAATAAATTGAAGGGATTGGTGAATGAAGGAGTTATGTGACTAAACAAATGTAACATGGCCTCTTCACGTCATCATATCTCCTTTTCTAGTTGTTTCAAAAAATATTATTTTATGCTATTTAACCCTTCTGCACATTAATTCTCAATCTAATGAACTAGATTTTTATTTATTTATTCTTTTAAAATTAGAAATGCGACAGTCAGTGCGTACGTGAATATCGAACAGAGTGGGCCTCTCACAGTTTTCATCTTTGTTGCTATCGCTTATCTGATAATGATACCACAGATTTAACATTAATAGGGTTAATAGAGGATTTGCAAATGCGGCGGTGCTTGTGGGATGTTTCGGCTGCTGAATGTAAAGGCAGTGGGAAAAAGTAGAATGTGTGGCTGAATTAGCGGAGAAATATCGTGTATCATCATCGGAGAAAGATAAAAAAACTGCATACCTTAAAAGGTAAATAATGTATTATTGTAGATATATTTTAACTACATTTTCATTATAAAATTATATATTGTACGAACTCGTTTCTTATTAAATGAAGGTCAGTATCGACGGGAGCAAAGAATGCTCACTGATGCCAAAAAGAATGGTGGTTTTCCAAAAAAAAAAGTAGACTTGGTTTGGATATGAACGCCTGTTGTTCCTGCTTCCAGTAACCGAGTCAAGAGGCCGTACAAGTACAGGCGTTGAAGTTCGTAGATTTTTCAATTAAAAGTAATAATTGTTTAATTCCTATTAGGCACCAACGCGGTCTTTTTTTAGTAGCATTCTTATTACTCAGCAGAGCTATGTAAAGTACTACTGCCATTCCCGAAAGTGCTACCTCGTTCGACATGGCTCAGATTCAAACTAGAGGCGTACACGATTTGTAGAGCGACGATGTTGCGGGGCAAAGAGTCCGCAACATAAATCCGAGCGTCTGCGACAAAGAGTCCGTACTAGCCTTAAGTTATCATTATCAGTTAACTATTACAATTTTAAAATGTGTAATTATAATAACTTAACAATAACGATAAACAATATAAATAAGTATTTAAGGAAACAATAAGTATTTAAACGTTTACTCAAATTTGTTCACCCACATTTTTACAACTTGTTAGTTACACTAGTCGCAGTTTTAAAATATTATATTAAATATTAATATAATTAATTATATTATTTAATATTTATTAATCAATAATTTAATATATAATTAAATATTAAGTAGGGTTAAAATATTGAAATTGAAATAAATATCAAAGTTGTTGATCAACATTCTCAAAAAAAAAAAAAAAAATAATAAATGAAGAATAAAATAAAATTTTCCGTAACTGTGATCAAATAAAAACTAAATTTCGTAAAACAATAGATCACGGATACATTCATCTATAGCCTACTGTTTTTTAATCAACTGTGTTATATAAGGAAACTGACGACAAATTTTCGATCCGAGCACCACAGAGTAAGAGCGTGTCAAAAAAACCCTGATACCTTCAAAATGTGACTTTTTTCATTTTAATCAATATAGTTCAAAAAAGGTCCTAGCGAAAAAAAATTGTAAAACAAAAAATATTCTCCATTTAATTTCTAATCATGGCATTTGTCGCCAAATTTGAGGGCGCGTAAAAATGTTATATTTTTGATGGTGAAAAAAAAAAAAAAAAACATTACCCAAGAATGCCAAGACACAAGAAATTTAAAGACTCACAGCCAAAAGACATATACATGTCAAAATTAAAATTTTAATGTTTAAAATATTATGTAGTTTATCAAATAGTAGAGATTTGAGAAAATATGGTAATAGTCAAGAAGGCAGTGCATGAGAATGAGAAGGAAGAGGCCTCACGGAGTGTAAAACATGGTTACGAAGGTTATAAAAGATATCATGGGCAATAGTAATAGCATCACTAGAATCAGCATACATTCTGCTTTTTATCCATGCCTATAACATTGGATTTACTCCCGATTTTAGTGGACAAAAACTGATGTGAATGAAAAAATCCAAGGTCAGGTATAACTTGAGATATTTCAATAAGGGGAAATCCTACAACCTCCGGATTTGTGCTAAACTATGCTGTTTTAAGGCTTCTAGATGACCTAAAAATTTTGTCTTAATCGGTTGCGAAATATGTGAGATAGCTCAAATTATTTACATTTTTTTCAGAAATTGACAGCCCCTTACCTTCTAAAATTCTACAAAATTTTAAAGGTAAAAAATAATTATTTTTGATTTCGACAAAATTAAGTTTCTACATGTTTTTTGAGATAAGGAATCTGAAAATAATATAAGTTTTTAGTTAAAAAATTTTCCTCACCTATATTATATAAATAAGACTGATATAAAATGATTTTTTTCTATTATTATTTTAGTTTTTACACAAAAAATGTTTTTACACTGATATTATTTTCAGATTCCTCATCATCAAAAAAAATTATTTTTGATTTCGACAAAATTAAGTTTCTACATGTTTTTTGAGATGAGGGATCTGAAAATAATATCAGTTTTTAGTTAAAAAATTTTCCTCATTTATATTATATAAATAAAATGTTTTAAAATGACATATTTTTATTTCAAATTGCATAGAAATCCTAAGATTGATGAATAATCTAAAATTAATATCAGGTTTTGGTTTAAAAAAATGTATATATTTTTTAAATGGTCTTATTTGAATTTTTTTGTGTAAAAACTAAAATAATGATAGAAAAAAATCATGTTATATCAGTCTTATCTATATAATATAGGTGATATTATTTTCAGATTCCTTATCTCAAAAAACATGTAGAAACTTAATTTTGTCGAAATCAAAAATAATTATTTTTTACCTTTAAAATTTTGTAGAATTTTAGAAGGCAAGGCCAAGGATGTCCTTCCTAGGCTTCGAAAAATCGTCAGATCCTGGCGGATCTGTAAAACAGTGTCCTTAAAAACAGAAGCCATCTCTTAATCCCGCCCCGAACCCCCACCGCCACTCTTCTATATCGTACCTTTTTAGCAAAAAGAGTAAACGGGAAGGGGTCGTTAGCGTTGAAAAACTATCTTCAGCCTTCCGTAGAATGGGTTAACAACAAATTAATATCCTTTCGCCATCTTAAAACAGTTAAATAGTCTAATATTAAAAAAAAAAGTGTCCTTTTAAGGTCCGCCATCTTAAAACCGTTAAATATTTTAAAACAGTATCCTGGAGGACAACAATGGAGGAAGTTATCCTTCGGATAACTTAAAAAAAACCGTTAAAACAGCAATCCTTAAGGACGAAAAAGCTAATTCTAATTGTGGATGGAGAGAGTGGCCAAGGATGTCCTTCCTCGGCTTCGAAAAAACCGTCTGTCAATTTCTGAAAAAAATGTAAATAATTTGAGCTATCTCACATATTTCGCAACCGATTAAGACAAAATTTTAAGGTCATCTAGAAGCCTTAAAACAGCATAGTTTAGCCCAAATCCGGAGGTTGTAGGATTTCCCCTTATTGAAATATCTCAAGTTAAACCTGACCTTGGATTTTTTCATTCACATGGCATGGATAAAAAGCAGAATGTATGCTGATTCTAGTGATGCTATTACTATTGCAATCGGTTGAACACAGCAGTTGTTATGGCCGGTAGAAAATGTTGATGAAATCTCAACTTCAAAATTTTAACCTCCTCGAAAGGGGTAAAAAATCAATATTTTTTGATTTTGATAAAATTTCACATATAATGATTCTATGGTGTGTTAAATCGAGATTTGAGGTCAGTTTTTTCATAAAAAAAAGTTTCCACTGATTTACAGCGAATTTCCTTGGAATTTTGTCATTTTTTTAGAGTTTTTTAGCACCCTAAAGCCGGGTGGTGTCTTGAGCATAACGAAAGTATTTTTATATCAAATACCTTACATAACTTCAATTAAACGTGATTTTCATATTTTATTTTTTTTTCTCGGTTCCTAATGCCCATTAGCGGCTATAACTCTAGTTTTGCACTATTATAGGTCCCTACTACCCACACACAAATCGGCATTCAAATCTGTGAGTTACAACTGCAAACGTCCCCTTGTGAGTAAAATTTTTTACTGCATTTGAATATTATATTTAATTAGTATCATATACCATTTTTATAATTGTATAGTAGCTTTTAAAGAAACCTAAAATCTATCCATATTTTAAATTTGTTTTACGAATTTATGATATATTTATAAAATTGTTCGTGAAATAGTCCCTCAGAAGTTTAGACACAAACAGAATAACAAAAATGATTTTTTTTTTTTTTCACACTTTCATTTATATTGTATTTTATAATTTTTAATCGTATCTAAAACTATTATTTACAATCCGATATTTTAGATAAGATAATACGTGTGTGCTATGATGTCACAACATCAACTAAACGTACATACTTATAAAATGTTTGATAAGAAACTAATTACAAAGGTACTTAGCAATACATTACTATTTGTAGAGCTGCATTTTTTGTTTTCATTGTTTTATATTTATTATTCTTTTCATTTTTATTCATAAGGAAGATTTGATAGTACAACAAACAGAATATTTTAAAAAAAGCATTTATGAATTTTATCTGTCATTAGAAGTTGTAAAGCAAAATACAATAGGGAAAACAATCAACAGTTGTAAATACACAATAACCAACTTAAAAAAAAAAAAAAAAATATGCAATAAATTTAATAAATAATTATTACCAATGATGCTTTTTTTTTTATCTTTTAAAATTAAGGGCTCATATTGTTTTACAAATTTATTTTTACGAAGTAATACTTTGTGGTTCCAGATTATAATAGCTTTCAAGAAAATTTACTAGAACCAGATCATCAACAATAATGGAGATATTAGCACTTAGATGGCATTGATAAACTTCGAAGTGAGAGAAAATGTCATCAGTTAAAAAACAGTACAGCTTTATATCATACATCATTGAAAGAAGAATCAAACACATCAGGTTTTCTTTTCGTGGATAACCTTTAGAACTCAGTTAATCGAGAGTATGAGTAAAATGGTTATTCTGTTCTTATTTTTTTTTATTTTTAAAGAACTAGCAAGTTTCTTTACTTACTAAAATAAGTTTGATAAGTAACCGATCTGGGTTCTTGGTGTCTAGGAATGCATCCCAGACCAGTTCATGAAGATTTGAGAATGGCGATTCTTTCGAAAGAGTTAGTAATATAAAAACTAAGAAAATAAAGTATTACTGTAACGTGCAATCTATTTTAAAGTTATTCCGTTTTCTATTAATTTCTCAGAACCCAAATGTTCCTGTTCCGCTAGTTGCGATAGTGGAATGTGTCGGATGATAACCTGCTACAGAAGAATATTTATCAGTGAATTGACTTAATATTTAGGTGACTCTATTTGAGCGCAAAAAAAAACAGACACTTCACACTCAGTCTCTCACAGATCACGTTGCCATTTTTTTTGGAGGTTCTTGGTCAAAAACACATTATACACGTATTTTGCCGTTCCTAATTCATAGCCCACTAGAAGCCGAGAAAAAAAAAATGACAGCATTAAAACAATCAGAAATTTACAAAAAGATATTAACATGATTCTACCATCAAAATTATAATTTTTGAGTGTAGATTTAACGAAAAAAACTGCCACATCATACATTTTGGTTTAGTTTAAAAAAAAAAAAATTATTTGATCTATAAGAATCTACCGCTATACATTTGTTTGCACAAAAAATGTCAGATTCAAATTCAGCACCCCCCAAAAATATAAAAAACCGGTTACTCAATATAAAAAAAAAAATATATCACTATTTTCACCCGCTTCAAGGAATATGTTTTTAACCAATTATTGCTAATTTATTATTTATACGCCATTACTTTGTAACGCAATTCAACTTGATTGTTATCACTGAAAAGAGGAGAGCCTCAACTTTCTTATGGTGTAAATATGTCTAAAATGTGATAAACAAAACCTAATTTCAAAAATTAGAAATTCCGAAATTCATTTTAATTTTCAACTTTTGTTTGAATGCAGACAAGAAAATAAAAAAAACAAAGACATTTGAAGCGTATTATTACGCAACATTTTGGAAGAAAATATTAAATTAACGTTTAAACGTCTAACCGTAATCAAGTTTTTGTCTATTTAAAAACTCGTATTTAAGATTTTGTATGAATGCCGAATGAATTAGAATTAGAGAGATGTGAGTTAGAATTATTAGATATAGAATGAGATATAATCATACGTCATTTTTTGTGTTAAAAGTGTATAATGGTAGTTTGCTTAAAGATCAAATATTTTTTTTTATAATTTAATAATTTCAAACCAAAACTTATGAAGCGGCGGTATTTTTCGTTGAATTAGCACTCAAAATTAAAAAAATCAATGCAAGAATCATGTCGATATCATTTCGTAAACTCGAGATATAAAATACATTAGTTTAATGCTATTTTTTTTTTCTCGGATTCTATGGCCCATTAATCGGAACGGTAAAATACGTGTCTAGTATTTATTTTGATCAGGAACCTCCGAAAAAATTGCCAACAAGATCCATGAGAGAACAGGTGGTGTCTTTCCCTTGTATGTCTCTATCTAGTCTGGATAAAGCATAAATCTCTCTGCAATTAAGAAGTTTGAAACATATTAGGCAATATAATGGGAATGATGTCTAAATTACAACATAATACTTGTTTTGATACATAAACAACAATGAAACCCAAAAAATTAAAACAAGAAGAAGTGTTTAATCTTTGACTTAACAAGCAATAACAATTACAGAAATAATTGAGATTAGGAAGAATTATTATTATATTCATATAGTTAATATTTCGTTTCTCGATTTTCAGTACTGGTTCTTAGGTAAAAAAAAAAAAAAATTAAATAACTTAATTTGCATTATAGCTAAAAAAAACGATTCCAAATATAATTAAAAACAATAATGACCTAAGAAATAAATTAATAAGCAGTAAATCGCAGATTAAAAAACGTAGTTTAAAAAAAAAACAACAACATATTAATAAACATTATTTAAAAAGATAAATATTACAAAACCACAGGACTTCATTTATTACTTAAGGAAGCGCTAATGTTGCAATGTGCACTTAAACTAAACATAACATTGGTGGCACAAACCAAAACTTAATAAAAAAAACAAATCAGGATAAAAACGATTGTAAAAGAACTACTAAAAAAGATAATAAAAAATAAAATAAAAAAAATAAATAAAAAAAAAAAAAAACTTAAAAAAAACTGCACTGATGGAACACGGTCAAAGAATACGCACAAAAAAAAATAATAGAAAATGCGGTTAGTTAATAAAACAGATCTAGACAACATAGGAACCATCTACGCAAATATTATTAACAAATTAAAAATATAATTAGTATTAAAGCAAAATTAAAAATTTAATTAACAAAAGAATAAAATAAAATTTAAAAGAATTGATTATAAAATAAATATTAGTAATAAAAAATTTGAAAAAATATATCGAATAAATAGTTTTAATTTAGACAATGTGAAAAAAATCAAAGATTTAAGTTTTAGAATCCTGAAGATGGAAATAGAATCCCGAAGCATGTCGATGAAAAATAAGAATAAATGAGAAGTTATGCCACAGAAATTAAATACAGCAGATTTTCCTAAAACAATTAGTTATGTTGGGGAGATAGTAATAAAACATAAAAGGTTGGGTTGAGGCAGAGCACATTTGGCTAAAATACCAACACTGCCGAATGATCCGGCATATTAGTAATATGCACAATCCATTAACATTTCAGCTATAAGTAAATAATAATGGACAAACAGCAAATTGGGAAAAAGATCAAATTTATGTAATAACAATCTTAAAAAAACTAATAAACAGTATTTATATTTAAACTAGAACTTGAAGACCCCTGAACAGAGCTCGATATAGTCCAGTCAATAAAGGATTATAGAGAGCGTTTTCTGTAATCCAAGGTTTTTCTTTGGAAACTTGTTCAGGGTAGTTAGAAAGGTCTCTTTTTTTGGTTTTTGCGGTCACATCTCGAAAATAGTGCGTCTTATCCAAAACATGAATATTCACTAAATTAGTGTGAATTAAATTATCTACAACTTTAATATAATACACGTTTTTCATATTCTGTACCGTGTCCGAGATATACGCTTGGCAAATGTAAACTTTTTTCGAAAAAAACTTTTTACCTCACGTTTTCTCATAAACTTTCCTCCATATCTTCTAAAACGTTCATCCTAAGACAAAAGTCTTTATAAATAATATAGAAAATTAAAATGCCTTCAAAATACAAAATATATATATGCCAATTTATCTTCAACCTGCCAAAAGTTACATAAATTTTAACGTTTCTTGGTATAACATACTAAAAGTCCTTCACATTTGCCAAGCGTATATCTCAGAAATGGTACAGAATATGAAAAATGTGTACATAATAAAAGTTGTAGAGAATTTAATTAACTTTTATTTTGTAAATAGTCATGTTTTACAAACGACGCGCTCTTCGAGATATGAGCCCAAAACAAAAAAAAGGGACCTTTCGCGCCCACCCCCTCCTGTTCCCAGACGCAAAAACTCCTGGACTTTTAGAATGTTTACTTTTTTAACTATTTTAACTGAATATGTTTCCGAAGAAAACCCTTGGATTACAGAAAACGCACTCTAAACCCCATTTAAGGCCTCGACTGGACTAATAATCACTAATATTCGTATCAAGATAGGTCAGAGTTTCTGTTGCTGAGCCTTCTAAACCTCATCACTAGTGTCGATACTAGATAAAGTCAAATATCTCCTATTACTTATACAAAAAAAAAAAAAAAAAAGAATAAATTGTTTAAAACAGAAAAAAAAAGAGTCATAGTGAGGGATTTTGGTATATTGAATAATCATTGTAAAAAGGATGAACAAGGTAATATTGAACTTAACGGAAATACTATTATTTTAATAATTATAGACGATTACAAGACAACGTCAGCTAATACCGTCTCATCAGGGGTTGCGGTTAAGAGGAACAGAAGAGCCCCAGGGAACAGCAGTCTCAGGCAGTCTGCCTCCAGCCGATAAGGTTAATACGGATTTTCGAGGGCAAACAATAATACCATTTAACAGAGCGTTAATTCGTTATTTTGTTCTATGATTAAAGAAGAAATGAAGGAAAAGTAATTTTAAATAGTAAAAAATGTTTAAAAAAAGAGAAAATACATCTATCAACCTATATCAAAGTGTCTCATTTTACAGACATCAATATAGGACAGAAAACAATAAGATATTAGTTTTGAAAAAATTATTATTAGATTTTAATTCTGCTAAACATTTAAATTAAATATAACAATGCGCTTCATTCAAAGGCAATAAGCAATATAGACGAAAATGAAGCACAACATTAATTCTAAAAGACATAAGATATAGAAATTAATTAAAATAGAGAAAGAAAAAAGATTTAAATACAATCACACTTTATAATCGTCGCTTTGTATCTGTCAAAGTATGGTATATAGTATATGGTATATGTGGTATATATGGTATCTGTCAATTGGTAAGTAAAATTCGAAGTTAAGGTACTATGGATGTTGTGCTATTGGTCCTAATATATTGGATAGCAATGTTTGTAATATTTTTGCGTAACTTCTTAGCAGTTCTGTAAAAATGTGATGCATTAGATCATTGAGATTTAATCAGGTATGGATCAATCATTTCTTTCTACTATTACAGTAAAATTACACTCCTAATGAGATACACCATCAAGGAGTTTCCAGTTTTCCAAAAAAAAAAAAAAAAATTAATGTTATCGGCCCTGTAAGATCTTCGATTTCATTTAAACTATAAAGGATTCCACGTGGATTTTAGTTGATATATTGTACTATACAAGTTAATTATATTGATTTTTTAAAGTTATTTTTTCCTTGTGTGTAAAACTTATAATACTTTTTTTTTTTTACTGTAATTTAATTTTTAAAAAATCAACTAGTTCCATTTTTTAAAGATTTTTAAGCGGTAGTTAGTTACCCGTAGCAAAATAGTTATTATTTTTTTTTTTAAGTCTTATATTTCATTAATTGCGTGTATTCTATGTCTATGATTTACGATGAAAGACAAAGATATAAATATTTAATCAATAGTGAAAGAATAGTTTTAATTACAACTATTCCATAAGATGGATTTCTAAAGGACGGATTAATAATTCCTAGGAAGCCTTGTAATAAAAAATAAAAGGAAGGGAGAGGGTCCTAAAGTAATGAAAATTCCGACAGCTACAGAGCTCAAAGAGATTAAGTGATAGAATGTAAGGGAGCCCTCCTACAACAAAAGCATCTACACACCGAAAATTTAATTTCAAGTCCAATAATACAAATAAAGCAAAGGGACTTAGTACGTTTCCTAGCTCAAACATAAACCATATTACGTTATATATTTCAATGCACCCTAAACTTACGGAACAGCTAAAACAATGAAAAAAAAGAGCTTAGAAAATATATAAATTCCAATCTACTGGTACAGAAATAGGAAACTAGTAATTTCGAGCATGAGTTTGGAAAAAATATTGTAGCTGAGGTATCAAGGCTTATAACAAAGTTTCATGTCACAATAATGCCGTAGTACATTGTTCATTGTTTCGTGGAAAAAAAAAAAAAAAAAAAAGAAAATAATAAAACTAAAAAGAAAAACGTTTAGTTTAAATACAAATTTACAGATTATATTAAATCTTCAAAAAAGCGAATTGAAATGAAAAAAAATAATAACAGAAAAAATATATAAATTCTGTAAAAATCAACTTATTTACAACAAAAGTGATCTACAGATATCGCACATGTATTTCTAAAGTGACACAACCCAAAAATCTGGATTTTTTATTCATTAACATGATTAAGCTTAATACTCTTCTATGAAATGTGAAAAATGTATCGAATTGACTTGAATTCACACCTGATACATCTCACTTGCGATAAGATAAGATGTATACGATAAGATAATTTAGATACACTTTCCATATTCCATACAAGACCAATTCAAGTGTAATGTGATCTAAAGTACTTAGTAAGCTTTTTATTCTTGGTTATTGTTCCTGAATACTGCACTTTTTTTACCTACTTTTTTAAAAATTATTTTATTAGTAGAAATTTACAAACGCATCTAGTAAATAAGCAGTTTACGATGTAAAATAATGACATGCTTAAAACTTATAGAGGAACTACCAATTAGGAGTACTCTAATTTTACCACGTCAATTTTTAAAAATATAACTTTATGCTAGAATTAATGGCGATAACTAATAGTGGTATGGAGTAATGATTCATGTCCTGTTAAAAGATAAATTAAATATGAGAATAAGAGGAACGCTTTTATAAATAAAAATTCAAATGTAATAAGGAGAAACGTTTTTACAAAAAAAAAAACTATTTAAAATTCGGAGTTGTATTGCCATGGTCATTGTTTCAGAAGAGAGGAGAACTAGGATATTTAAATAATAAATATCTGAAATAAAAAAATAATTTTACTGACACCAAATTTTATTTGGCACCTGAAAAACTGAATTTACAGAACTGCGATCATACAAGGAGACAAAAACTAGCATAAGGGTAAATATTAAAACAATAAATTGAATAAATTTTATTCTAGTCCAAAGTGAGCACCGAACCATATAAACATTTCTTTTTTTCATACCAGGTTATATATAATTCACGAATATTATATATTTATAAAAGCTACTGCATATGCTTTAGTTAGTTCATCCCAGCCCCCTCCCCATTTATACATACAGTAACGAATTGCAGGATTATTTCGGTCAGAATGATAGTTCTATCAAGGGTTCAGGAAGTTGCTAGTTATCATAGATATATAACAAGTCCTTTGCCTCTATGATCTTCCACGATGCCGGTTTAAACTATAAATACTGAGATTACTTTGGATCAATTATGATTGTCTCTTAACCCATTAGCTCACAGAACTTTTATTTTTTTAGAATGTACTAAAAACTTCAAAATAATTTAGTTTTCATCCAAAAAGAATTTTAAAAAATGGAAATTTCATCGGATTTAGCTGTTGTGTCCAGATAAGCCCTGTTGCGAAAACGCAACACTGGGAATGAGAGGGGACGTCCATTTAAACCGTGGAAATGAGAATTTTTTTTTTAATTGTATGCATTCCCACTGGATGGGTATAATATTCAGAGCTGTGAGCAACCAAATCTCTTTGAAAATAAAGCCTCAATGAATTTTCAAACATGAAAAAAAAAAAAAAATGTTTTAAACAATAATAAAAATAATAAGTTATATATGTACAACTGAATTTATTTAAAAAAAAAAAGTAGATGAAAGAGACAATAAGAAATGAAATATAAAATTATTACAAAATAAAACATATATGAACTGTATATGTACATATGTTACATTTGGAAATTAATTATACTTGTCAATTTTTGTGGAAATCAACAAAACATTTTTCATGTAATGCAACATTGCATTTTTGGCACTTTTTTACCGTCGTGGATTTGAACATCGCACATCTAGTTCTCTTTTCTTGCCTCATTATGATATGTCCGATGTTATCAGGTGTTGAAAAAAAGGTACATTTAGCTAACGAACATAGGTTTGTTATATTTGTTGAATAGATTTCATTACCGGGACGTTTCCTCGGTATACTAGTAGTGGTAAGTAGGTTCCTGGCAAGATAACGTCTAAATGCTAGCAAATCTAACTTCGGCTGTTCAGGTAAATCTACTCTCATTCTACGATATAACAGCATTCTGAACTGAGATATCCAAGAGAGAGGATGTTACAGCTTAGATTCATATTCAAACGTGTTTACTGGTCTCCCATGCTTAGACACAATACACATTTGACCAGGCAAGAGGACGCTGTTGCGTTTTCGCCACAATGGAAACTACTGGGTTAGTCACTAATGAGTCTCACCATTATTGATGTATTACACTAATACTTTATTTTTGCTAGTTGTTTGCCTCCATCTTGAGATTCATATTCAAATTACAACCAATACCTTTAGACCTTCTTCGCCTGATTTGAGATATTCGTTTCTTATAATGGCATTTCTTTCGAAAATTTCAACTAATCAAGTTTTAATAGGAGAGTTGGACTTTATGATTTAGGTAATGCTATATATTTAGGTGACATAAAAATATCATATTATATTAGTAATTAAGATTGATGGAGTGCTTGAGGTGAAGCGGCACCTAAGGAGCTTTACTTTCGGCAGGATAACCAATCTTAAATCCCTTACTTCAATACATGGGAAAAAAAAGTTTAAAACATGTACCCAAATATTCAAAAAGAAAATAATGCAAATGTTAGATGGAGGTGATACACCTCTATTTAAGATGTGGCTCAGAAAATTAGAGGCTCTCCTTTGAAGGAGCTGTGAGGAAGTCGATATTGGAGGAACCGAAAGAGCCGTTGCGGAAAAAGAGAAGACCATGGACGAAGTAAGTATTGGCACAGACTGGAACAGCCAACACTTTTAAAAACTTTTTATTTAATTTATTTTTATAAACACTTTCATTGGCATTACTCCTCAAATTATTATTTATTTTCACTTAAGAAAGTGCGATATGTTTCGGGATGTATTCCATCAACAGACTGAAAATTTACATTTTTTCTAATTAAAACCTGTTACTTTGCCTCCCAAACACTCCCACATCCAAAAACTTTCAAGAATGGTGACAAAAATGAAGAATCAAAATAAATCCAAACAAACCTCACCAAATAACCTTTACACGTTATAAACCTTCAGTTTCAAAGCTCCCCATTAATTACAAAAGACCCATAAACATGGCTGTGATTAGACCTATATGGATTTACGAAGTTGACCTTTGGGGCTCCACAAAACCATCCACTTTATCTCTTATCCAATCCTTCCCACTCCATTCCCGATAATCCTCCGAGGCCTCTGAAAAGAAGACGGCTTACCTTCTGGTGTAGAATTTTTATTGAAGTACTACTGATGGGTAGTTCTTTTTAAGTTTTGACATGCTAATGTAATCGTTATCAACATATTTACTTCATGTATATATTTTGTTTCGTTTTAAAATTAAATTCCGCGTCTAATTTAAATTAAAAAAAAGAAAAAAGAAAAGCAAATTCGGCTTAGATCAGGTTTTGAGCTTGAGTTTAGATTTTAGCCCAAAAAAACAATTACATATGTGCATCAAAGCACATTTTGTATCAAATACAATTGAAGGTGCTGTCATCCCAATGAATAAGTAGCTAAGTCGAATTTTAACCAAAATGAGTTTATAAATGACTAAAAACAATCGTAGATGCTTGTCCTCATGGCAAATAAGTGTTAAAGAAAGTTGTTTATTTTAAATAACTATTTTTTAAAAAGAACATCTTAATGAGTTATTATCAACCACTTAACTTGTTTTAGTAAAAATTCAACTTAATCACTGTGATGAAAGGTATATAACTAAAAAAAAAATTAATACAGTTTAAAATATATCTCTGGCACTTGTGAATAATCTGTTGAGTGGAAACGTCGTATTTTAGGAAAAAACGGATTTTTTTTTTATCAGTTATTCACAGATTAGTATTCATCTCAATAATAACCTCATAACTGAGCCTATAAGAGAAAAAAAAGATACACATAAAGATAATAAATAGCTTTCTGTTGATACCATAACCCAAAATTCACAATGTATTTCTGCATAATATTACATTATATACTTCTGTTATTTATTGATTATAACCTAATCATTCTGTCCATTATTATAGGTTGGAAGGGATCGGAATATTCATTTCTACATTTGCATTTCAATTAAATCAACAACTATTTTTTAATATACCTAAAGCATAATTTATCAGTGCATACAATTTTCTCTAAGCTTTGAAATTTTATCTTATTTAACGAAAATCCTATTATAAAACTTAATTCTAAAGCTAAAGTAAGTTACACTGGAAGTTGAGGGGCTTTCACCTCGATGGTGTAAAACTTGCATAACTTCATTAACGCCTTTGAATAGTGCCGTAAAATGCACCGAGATGCCCCTTGTTCGCAGAGTAGGCTAGTGGTGTTATGGGATTAACCTTCATTAACAGTTAAAACTTCTTGTTACCATTCTTAACGTGATAAAAATTAGCCAAAAAATATCTGTAAATAAGTATGAGACGTATTTAGTTAAAATAGAGAAATATTATAAAATTTAGTGACTATATATAATATATATATATATATATATATATATATATATATATATATATATATATATATATATATATATATATATCATAAAATATCAAACACCACTGGATACTAATACGATAAAAACGAAGCTAAGAGAGAAAAACTAAGATATCTTTGGGTCCGTCCGGCATTGCCTCTCCATCATTGATTCGTTGATTTAGAATTTTATGGGCCAACTGTATTAAATATTATTCAATTTTTGTTATATCCTATTTCATAATTATAATACATATTGATTATTTGAATTGTCATTATTGGGTTTATTTATTTCTTATTTTTGAATGTGTGAGTGGAAACATTGTATAAATGGGTTTATATTTATATTATCTAATACCCCCAACGAGACAGACCGTAATAATTTGCAAGCAAAACGTGTCGTAAATAAAGGAAATCAAGAACTGTTTTTCAGATAAAGTAACACTTAATTAAACGAATAAAGATCTCAGGCAGTACAATTAATTTATAATTTCAATAAAGACTTACTAACGAAAAAAAATTCATACTTACTAACAGCTCCTAAACGATAGGTCCTAGCGATAGATGTTACAGGACAAGAAATATTTTCCAATAAATTTATGCTAAGAAAAATATTGACAAATTATCGATCCCTTCAACACCAATAGAGAGAGCTTGTCAAAATTTTATATATTTATGAATGGATTTATCTTTATATATATTACCTAATACCCTCATAGGCTATTTTACGACAAAACGTGTCATAAATAGAGGAAGGAAAACATGTAATTCAGATAAAGTAACACTTTAGTAACACTTAATTAAACGAATAAACATTTTTAAACAAATTAACTGTACAATTAATTTATAATTTAAAAAAATATTTACTAACAAAATCATTTTATATCGTAGATAAGATTGAAAAATATTCAATGTGCTAAAAACGCATTTTTTCATTTTACTTTAACGATTACTTTTAGAATTAATGTACGAATTAGAGTACTCTTGAAACGGAATTAAAACTGTAAAGGAGTACAAATACAGTAAAAAAAAGTAGGTGTAAAACAAAAATATTTTAACATTTTTGAGTGTGAAAAAAAAACGTTATAGCATGACTTTTGTTCATTTAAATCCATATATCTTATAAAGGGGTAGGGCCTAACGACAAATGACACATAGAAAAAAAATATTCTTAATTAAACTTCTGACAACGGAACTCGTCGAATTTTCGACTCAGGCGATAGAAAAGAGTGTGCCAAAAGAGCGGCAGATATCAAAAAAAAAAATAGGCGTATGTGACTTTTTTATTCAAATCAATATGGTTCCTAAACGGTAGGTCCTAGTAGCGACAAATGTATATAAAATAATATATAATAAATGAATGAGAATTATTGACAAATTTTCGATCCGTGCGCAACACCAGCAGAACTTGTCAAAATTAAACAGAAACAAACCAACCTTCCGTAAATAAGTACAACACTATAACAAACAAATGAATAATTTAGACAATTCTACTATCCTTAACAGAAATAAAAATTCACATTTCTATGAAATACAATTTTTACTAATTCTCTCTCATTCGGTAAATTATAAAAACGAAAATTAAAAACATATCAATGCACGTGGAGGATAAAAATTAGATTGATGTATTCACCCCTCCTGGCGTTGATAAGATGGCTGTTGAATCGCATTATTCGGTGCCTTGTCAGCAAAGACCTAAGCTGGGGGCATAGTCAACAAGGCTGCACCCAATGTTATTACTAGCCCTTATCTATCCACATCCTAGCGACATCAAACAATAAACCCAATATCTATAATAATATTGGATCTACCACAAGGAAGCGATTATTCAAGTACTAGTATAATAGTATACAAACAGTTCTATTGTTTTTTCAGTACTAGTACTAAAATAAAATCTTCATTCACAATATCGTAAGAGAAGTTACAAAGAAAAGTTAGTTAAAGCCCGCGAAAGGGTCATAGTATATGATAAATATAAATAATATTAACTTACTCCAGAAATATTGATTGTATAAATCATCAAAATTTAAATGCACATCAAGAAAGGACAAACCATTATTAACTAGTGAACCAATCTGTCCCAAATTTTAACCACACCATCGTTTTATTGACTGAATATTACGAGCTGCTTCTCTAATCGGCAATAAATAATATGGAGGACAAATAACACAAATCTGCAAAAAAATTTTGTTTGTCAGCTGCATGAGATATTTTAACTGAATTATATGTTTTAAAATGCGCTGATTTCAGGAGTTATGTAAATTTTTTTCCATCACATAAGCTTAGCATAAGAATTAGCACATTGCTAATTCAAACACAAAAAATTAGTCAAAGCACTTGTTTTTTCGGGAATTTTGTACATAGATATTTAAAACAGTCCCCATCCTTTTTTAACGGTTTTACAATTTGATATGGAGAGGGGAAAACAAAACCTTTTCTAGTGGTACCAAAGTAGTATTGATAACATTTTTCCCTCCAGGTTTTAAAGTTTCTTTAGTCCAGTGCTGTTCATTAGCTCTACTATCCCACAAGCGTAAAAATCATGGGTATTTAGTATATATAGCCTGCCTGCTGACCCAAAAGCATCGTGAGTAACATATATAATTTAATAAACATAATACTCCAAAACACATAAAAACCTATATGATAGAATGTTTTGAATATTTTTCCTGTTTTTTGGGAGATCAAAATCTATAAGAAAAAGTTAAAAAATCCTATGCAGTTTTTTAGTCGCTGACCTGTGTAATTCATTCAGACAATATTTATAATTAAATTAATTAAAAATGGAAAAAATCTCTAATCATACCAGATAAAAATATAGGAAAAAGCAAGAAATAAAAGTATAAATAATATCAAAAATAGAAATAATAAACAGAAAAAATAAATAAAAAGCACAATCACACTATAATACAATGTAAACAAACATTCCAGGGAAATCCCGAAACAAGCCTGTCCCCAACTTATGGGAGGGCAATCCAGGCCCACAGAAATCCCAACGCTGTTCTCTCAGCAGCATCACTAGTGTAAAAATCCAGTCGAAGCTGAGAGAGAACGCAATAGTTAGAAACTGGCCATTGCCAGAACTCCATTTATAACAATAAAAATTTAAACGTACAATGTTGAATGACAGAAACGATGTTTGTCACACTGTCATATACATATAGTCATGTAGTTAGAAATCGAAATCCAACGAGATGAAGTCAATAAACTATTTCTCCCGGAAAAAAAAAATGTAACGAAATCAAAATATCAATCCTATGTTATTTTTTTATATAGCTTGTAAAAATATGATTCAAGAACATTTTTTCTTCAAGTTTCTTAATAGTCTACCTGGATTACTAACTGGTTACTAAAACAGTCTCCTTTTATTATACATAAAGTCATGACATATTTAGCAGGAAATGTTAAAAATATTTTTAAAAAATGAGAAACGGATTTCTCGTTCACTAAATAAGCTGAATAGAGAACAATCTATCAAGTTATTAACCTATAAGAACTTTCGAAGACAATATCTAGTCTAGATAATGCCCCATAACACTTTAAACTATAGCAATGGGGTTATCCGACACTAAGACCTTCAATTTAGGGATATTAAAAAAGAATTTAGTCTAGCTGCTGAAGACATCGATAGAATTAAATCTAAAATATATGGAAAGGAAATATTAACATACGATTATATTTTAACCTTCCCAACTCCTAAACATCTACAAACCTCGAAAATGCGTTATGAAACATTACGAGTAAAACCATATATATTGTAACGGTTTACATGATGTTCCAGATTGCTCTTGCCTAGCGTTCGAATTACAAGAAGAAATAAATCAATACAAATTACTGATAAAATTTCACTATTTAAAGCAAAAAAAAAAAACAAAAAAAAAACAGAGCCAATCAAACAAAATATTTGCAGAAATAGCCAGATATCAAAATGAAACTATATTGATAAATATTATTATAATATAAATAAATAATAATTCAAAGTAATACATTATTAAAGAACAAAGAATTATGGAGGAGGGGAATATGGGCTGTATCTAACTATTAATTTAATTATATATACATATTTGTTTCGAATTTGTACGGGAAAAAAAACAAAATATAACACTAAAACGCATATGAATATCAGAAAACAAATAAAATAAATTAATATATATTTTTTAATCATTTAGCATAAATTTCCAAAAAAAGGTTAACATGGAACAATTCCTTAGAAAAAAAATTGTGATTTCAAATGCTAAAACTATTCCTGGAAGTTTATATGTCTGTATAATGTATAAAAGTGATGAATTGAATTAGTAAAGCTGGTATGAGTAGGAAACAATAATAAAATAAAATTGTTGTATTTTAAATTAACTAATTCCTTTGAAATGATTCCATTCGAATGACTGCCTAGCTTCCTCGAATTGAGGTAGTAAAATCATGCACACGCTGAGGTCTAGCGGATCCGTATTTTCGGTTCAGTAATCTGAAATTGGATTTGGTGAAGCCAATCCAAATAATCAAATTTAAGATCTTCCACTGTATCCATTGAAGCATTAAATATATTAATTTTATACTTTAAGAGAACTTTTAACACAGCCTTCTCCTTCGTACTAAATAAAATTTAGGATAATTTTATATAAAATATATATATATATATATATATATATATATATATATATATATATATATATATATATATATGCAAGAAATTAAAAATACTAGAGTTATGCATAAAACCATAGATCTTGACGTTATCTAAAAACATTTTTCGGTTAGGTTCTATTCCATTCATGAATTATTTCTTAATCTGGTTTATAATAACATTATAAGTATTATTTAATACTTGATTACTTTAAACTACAATCGTACAAATGCGTTATATATCTCAGTATAGGAATAGCTACGTTTAATATATATTTGAGCACTTCAATATAATCTGATATACTTCAAAATTATATATATATATATATATATATATATATATATATATATATATATATATATATTAGACAATCAGCAAAAATAGCAGAGCCTTAACATTAACCAAGAAATAGAATAGTCAAAAAATAAGAAGAATAAAATTAATTACACCAACCTAAAAAAGCTAGGGACATGGCTCAGAGAAAAGGGCTGTTTACGTCATTCAACCAGGAAAGTGATAGGAAAATAAAAAAAAAAAATTTAAGCAAGGTAATTATATTCCGAAATCTAATTGTATATTTTTTTTGGTATATATAGATTGAAATGTTTTCTGCCGAAGTATTTTTAGAATTTTAAACTCCTTGGAGCATTATTTATTTACTAACAAAAATGATTAGGTCATTGGTCCAAGGATAATTCCAATTTTGAGTTCGAACTTTTTTTTTTTAATAGTAGGGTTTGCTCCACAAAAGAGTATTCTCCACTTATCAATTAAAAAAAAAATATACAAAACTAGTTTGAAAATTGAACAAACTATCCCTAAACAAACAAGAGAGAGAGAGTCCCACCTTATTGAGTCAGATTATAACTATCTAGCATCCTCCGTCGAGGCTTGGTCTGCGTACGTAAGTAAAGAACATAGATAAATTTAACTAATAATAAGAAAAGTTTTCTTTGTCTATAAAATTTTTGGATTGATGTATGAAATTGAACACTATTTCTTCAATGATATTTTCAACCATAGCAATGATTTTTAATCTGGTTTAAATAGCACAGATAAGATGATTGAAATTTACGTAAAAGCAAAATTGGAACCCAATTTTTAATTTTAATGTTAAGTTGGTAACCGACATACAATATAAGAAACTTGCGGATAATTGACTTCAATATCAGTGCTAACACGAAAGGCCCATGGATCATATTTTTACACAAAATGTTTAGGATTGACATTACAAACTAGTAATAATTTTTGTTTGGCAGAAATAATTATTGATTTCATCTGGTTGGATTTTAATTTCTAACCATAAAGGTACATACGAGGTATAAGACAGTGCGGTAAACCTTGTTTCTGCTACTCAACATTGTTTGTACAATGAAATTTTTATTATTGTAAAATGTATTATTGCTAAACCTTCCTGGAACTATGAAGAAGGTTTAGTTAAAATTTGGTACAGATGGATTCATAAGTTTTACCATTGTAAACTCAATTGCGGAATGGTGTTAACCACATAACGGCCAATTTTCAAAATTAAGGGGCATATACATATTCGTATATACATATTTAAATTTTTCTTGATAATTTAATTGCATACAAACAAATTTTATAATTAGTTAAAAATTTTATATTGAATTTTGTTGTTGATTTAATTGTATATAACAACGTACCTCTGACACCTCTCATAGAGTGGAATGGCGCTCGCCGCCTGTCGGTCAAATTTTAAAATTCACTATTAGCACTTACACTCAATAACATTAAAACATTAAACATATTTTGTAAACTATGTTGAGATACATTATATTTTAATTATTGTAAAATACTTTTTTGATGATGTTTTGAAGTAAAAAACCTGTTCTCGACATATTATTCCTTTCTTAGTAACAAATAAATTAAAAATAAGTAGATTTTATTATTACAGGAGCTATAAAGATAATGTGATTAAAATTTGGCCCAGATAAATTCAGTAGTTTTATTGGTCAGTGACCACACACTTATAATGCCTGTACCTTTTATATAATAATATAGATGATTGGAGCCAAGTCATTGAACAATATAAATATTTACTTTATGTTTTATTTTAACTTCAGTAAATTGAAATTGCCTCCTTCTTGCAGCAAAGTTTTCAATCGTAACATGATTTCGACTATTGAATTTGACTTTAAATGAAAAATTAATATATTTTTAATTTAACAATATTACTCCGGCGTTGGCTGGGTTTGATAAGATTTAATGGTTAACCAAACAGGGCGAGGAGATGGTTTAACCAATTTGTAGAAACAGAACTCCTCGACGTGATTCGGGTAAATTAGAGGGGACAGGAATTAGCATCGCTTTAGAGCATTATCCAGCCTCGAGTCCTTCCTTTACATCATTTAGTGATTGTTATAGTCGGAGAAATGACTTGTATGATGTCGATATGATTCCGTACCACTCAAATAAATATCATGATTGAGGCAATTTATTTTATGCTATGCAGTTTCTTTCCTGTTGATTTTTTAGTTTCACTAGCAAATTAGAAACCATTTTTTTTTGTATATATTCTTATATGAAAGTGATATTTATTTTTATTTTGTGTATAAACTTTAGTAAAAAATTCGATTTCTTCTTGAATGGGGGAAAAAAAAAATCACGGATTTGTCTAACTATAAATAACTACTGGACCCGCCATAGTCCAGGGAAAAGGTATTTTGAACTAGAAAGTTTATAGGTTATTGTTTTTTATAGCTTACTTTATATTTTTTGGGGTGCTGAAAACGAATCCGAAGTTGTCCAAAATTTAAAAAAAAAATCACATGTAAGATCTGCGAAGTAATAATTTTTAGCAAAATACCCATCTATATTAAAATAAAGAGGAGAAAATAACCTTCAATTTATGTCCTTATGTTTTTTTTTTTTTGTCAGACGTAAGGTATCCATATAAAACAGCATTGAAAAGTTGGCATGATTCAGTAATTTGTAAACAAAATAATAAAAATTATTTGTCGTTGATTATTTTTCTTTAATATACGAACAATTAGAGATACATTAGATATATTTAGATATACACCTAGAGATATATTAAGGTTGTTATGACCTTGAAGGAGATTTCCCTCTTTACAATTGACAGAATTGTAGGTGGTGACTTTCAAACCGTTAAACCTAAGATAGAGTTTTGACACTAGCTACGATGAACAGTGCTATCAAAATACAGGACGAAACAATTCCAATCAAATTTCAAAGAATGACAATTGCTAAACAGTCTGATAAAAAACTTGAAGAGTTCCTCGAATACGAATTAAGCCTGTCTCCATTGTCTCTATTCGATGACTATGGTATGCGAAAAAGAACCAAGTTTGCTTTATACAAAGCCTATACGCCAACTGAACAGGCAGATTTTCAAAGGAGTGTCCATGTCACAGATGGAGGATATTCGTTGCCTAAAGTTGTCTGGAGCAGGGATCAACCATCTTCATCAATCCGTGAAAGTTACGTGTCAATTGTTAAGTTCAAGTACAAGGAGAGTGTCGTCGTTGTTTTCGATGGTTACTCCCAAAAAGAATGTTGCAGAGCTACTAACACATACTAAGCGAGTAAGAAGACCGCGTAAACAAACCTCTGTTGATTTAATGTTCGACGAAACGATGGTTCCTACTATGTAAGAAGATAAATTCCTAAGAAATATTAAAAACAAAGAGCTTCTGACTTTAATGTTGAGGGCCACTTTTGCAGCAGCTAACATTGAAACGAAGCAGGCACAAGAGGATGCAGATGCAGATATTGTCACCAGAGCTATGGACCTTGCACAACTTTAATACTTGCTGGTAATAGTTTGTCGCTGTAGTGGTGTGCACTCAAACATATACTTTCTAAAGCCAGGGAAAGGGTCAGTTTCGCCCTTAATCTTTTCACCTGACTGCATACTTTATGAGTTAATTGCTAGCAATATATTGTTTTTACATGCCAAGGGAGGCTGTGATACAACGCTAGCCTCGTTTTTTGCCTTATTGTATAGCTTGAACGACAAGATTACCATGTCATTAAACAGAGTTACGTATAAATGCTCCCTTAGGTCTGCATATAGGACATTAGCCCATATGGCGTCTCTACCTCTTACTGAGGATGCAGCTCAGCTACATTCCTTAAGGGTGTATTTACAAGTTCAAGAATGGCTACGAAATGTAAAAAGACCCTGAACAATGGGGTTGGACGAAAACAGATAATAGCTAGAGCCAGTAACCAAGCTACATCCACCAGCACCTCAATAAATCTAATATCTTGAATCTAATATCCTGCAAATGCAAAAAGACCTGCAAGAAAAAAGTTGCACTAAAGCTGGACTAAACTGTTCAAACGTGTGTGTGAACTGCGAAAGCAGTTGCAACAACATGCCGTCCATTGACACCGAAAAAGAGTATTTCCAAATAATTTGTATTTACGTTTTGAATTTTTTTTCTTTTGTTTTAGGAATCAAGAGCTAAGAAGTATATTGGATATATTATTAATATTAATAATATAATATGGATATATTAATATTAATTATATTATTATTATTGGATATATTAAGTATATTAGATATATTGGAACCATTGACCAAGAAAGCACGGTTTCACTAATTATCAATGTAAAATATCATTCATTAATAAGAAATAGTAGTTAAACTTGTGGCCTATTCATTGATATATAAAGTAAATAGATCTAATTTGTTTCAATTATATAGTTATATCTAATTTAAAATACTTTGTACAATACAGAAAAATAAGATTTAAAAAAATACTTTTTTAATATTTTTTTGCCTACCTTACGTCTGACAAAATAAAAAACATAGGGACATAAATCGCAGGTAATGTTTTCCTCTTTATTTAAATACGGCAGGGTATTTTCCTTGAAACGATTACTTTGCATGTTACAAGCAAAATAATGAAAAAATGAAAGATTTGTTACTTTCTTTATATTTTCCTCCTATTTGCCGATGTTAAATTTGTTGGACAACTTCAGATTCGTGTTTAGCAACCCAAAAAATAAAATGTAAGACATAAAAAAACTTTCCACTTAGAGCCCTATTTTAAAACCATCCGACTGGACTACCATTGACTTTATAATGTTATTAAGGGTAGCTACATAATTTTATTCCATGCATGAACAAATTATACACACGTTTTATTTTATTTTAATATATCACTGTTAGTGAAGTTGCGGTTAATAAAGCAACCAAGAAGAATATTTTTAAAGTGAATGAACTATGGGATGAAGAGGAATGTGCAAAGAGTTTTTAAGAAAGAAAGAGGGATTTTGGCAAAAGTAATGCATTCCAAACAAGGCCACTTCATGAAATGTTATGAAAATCGTCAGGCATATAGATGCAATAAAATTCAATGCATGAATATGGCAAGTATAACGGTACCTAGAGGCATATGTCTATGCAAGTTAGAATTATATTTCTTTATTTTGTTATATAAAATTTCAATTAAATAAAAACATATGTTTCTCTAACCCTTATCTCTTAATTTAGTACTACACTACTGTTCCTAGATAAAATCACTATTTGGAAGCAAAACGTACCTGCATTTTATTTTATAATGTAAGACAGACAATACCACGAACAACGAAGACAAGATCAAAGCCCACGGCGACGTAAGATCTATCAACCCATTCTGCAGCGCAGTCAACGATTATCAACAGCGCATTGCCATTGAGAATAATGACTGGTCGAAGCAGCAAAACTTTGAGGATCCAGAAGGGACAGAAAAACCAACCAACAGGTCCCAGCGCTGTAAGAAAGAGAATGAACCACCTGAAGCTGAGCCGCAATATGACGTTGGCTATTACCAAGCAAGTATCCCGATTACAGAAGAATTTGCCCATAATTTTGACCATGCTGGATTTGTTTCATTAGTTGAATTATGTATAAGGAGTTGAGCGGCTTGGATAACCGCATAGCTAGAGAGATGCCTACTCCACTTACCTCCATGTGATGGACAATAACTCCCACATTATTGATTTTTTAACATCAATGGGACAATTACCACTGGGCAAAGCGATCTATTTGGACTAGAGACAATAATGCATGCTCCAATATATAATTATTTACAGTCTTAAAATACCGCTCACTCAGCATCAGGGGACTCGATTGTCACAAACTTAACGAGTATAGCCGTGCCAAGCGCCGGAATCGATGCAAGCAGTCAAAGGGTTTTACGGGAAAATCAGGGTTATAGACCACAATAAATATGAATCATATCTGTTTACTTACGTTACATCACAGAGAGTCATAGCTTCCCAGGCGACTGGAAGCCACTACAAGATGGATATTTTCCTGAAGGTGGAGTACCAAACGAGAATTTCCTAGATCAGCTTACACCCGAAGACAAAGCACGAATACATGGGATTACTTTTCGAGATGATCAAACTTCTGTAGCTAGGTCAAAATTCAGCGCGGAGCTATTTTTCGGGGTACAAACTTATTTACATACAACAGAAAATAAATTAAAAATGAAGATACCATTCTCAGCGAATCGCAGCCTAACCCGCATAGCTCCAAGACTATCTAATTTAATAGCAAGACCCCCCTTTACATTTTGGAAGAAGCCAGGAGAGTTAAGATAAATTCCGGCAAATACCCTTTGTTGTATATAGACTTCATCCTGTCCTCCTACATAAAAGAAATAAAACTCCTTGGATTTTATTTTGACAAGAGAATTACCGGGAAGCCTCATACGAAATTGAAAAGGCAGGAAGCTGAAGGTCGGTTAAGACGTTCAAATGTTGAAATGCTACGTTTTTATTGTTTTATTATATTATACTGAAAGAAAAAGTGGTAAAAGAATATGAGCTAGAAATTTCGTTCCTTTTTTTTTTTCTCGCTAATTATATAATATAAGGAAAAGAGGATAATAAGTAAATGACATTAAAATCATAGAATAATAATTAAAATAATATGATAAACAAATATTTAACTGAAATCAGTTAGCATAAAAGTATAAAAACCATAAGGAGAAATAGTAGGATAAAAGATATCGAATATAAACTTATGGTTTTCGAACAAAGAACATGAATCAACAGAAGTTGAAATTGAGGAAGCCGTATGTCGTTTGCATTCTCTTTCAGACAGGTCGTTATTGAGTTTCTAAGCTGAAATTATTACGAATATGTAGGTCTAACAACACAATTTTCATTGAGGATACTCACAAGTTCAGAATACGTCTTGAACAAACAAGCTAGCTGTTTGGTAATAGAGAACTAGTCAATATCAGTACTAGTCAGCACTAGGCCGTTGTGAAATAATCCTCTATTAAATTATTAAAGTGCAGATTATATATCATTTTAATTTAATTATAAATTAAAATTACGCTTTAAAAGAATTAAAAACTTATTATTCAAGTTTTTAATTATTTTGAAGAAAAAAAAGTTTTATAATTTGGGACAATCACGAGTTAGATAGAAAGGGCTAAATTGAAAATAAGAGAAGTAGATATTAACGAATAATAAATATTACTATAGCTACTAATTAAAAAAGATTTTTAACTGGAAAATAAAGACTTTACTCGTACTATAAAACCGAGTTATAAATAGATAATTGACAAAAAATTTTATTTTATATATTATACATATTTATGGATATTAAACAGAGAAGGACCTATAGAGAATATGGGAAACTGGTATAAATATTCATTATTAATATATTAGATATTTTATTGAGTACATAAGAACAATTAACAGTAAACTGCATTTAATGTATTTAAATTATTAATAATACAATTATTATCATACATGCTACAAACGCTAAAAATCCTTTCATTTTATACTTATTAAACATTGAAAAAAAAATTCGAAATAAATTATACTTTCTATTAGCGGTTGAGCGTGATTAGTGACCACATCACCTCCTAGAATAGCCGTAGGTTACGAAATAATACTTCCTTAATAAGAACTGAACTATACTCTTCATGGGATATTGCAGTGAAGAATTTTTTTTTTTTTTTTTTATTAATACACTTCTGTTCAAAATTAACGCACCACTATAAGCACTTGACTATAGATCACATTTTAAGTAAATGACTAGCACCTCTTGAAGTGTATTCCTTTGTTATGATACAGAAATAATCAAGAATAGTTTACAAATAGTAATAATTTCTTTCGATCACATTTGAAATGGAATTTATTAGGTTAATGATTTTTCAATTTCGTTCTTTTCTTCAGTTTAATAGGTTTTACAACAGTTGCTTCCAAGTAAACAATATTTTTTTTTTAATACAAAATTTTCGATTTGAATCTGTTAAAATTTTAAATTATGCAACCCATAAGACATTTAACCGGGCATAAAGCTGTCAGGTCTTTGACTCTCCTCGGTAAAGGATACAGCCAATGTGAAGTTGCCAGGAGACTCGAATTTTCAGCAGTTCCAAGAGACCGGCATTTGTACACGCAGGCGAGAACAAGCGTTCAAAAGATTCAAACGAAAAAGAGGAACCATTCTTACGCCTGCATATTCTCAGAAGAAGGCAAGTTACAAGTTCTGAACTCAGTAACAAAATTAATTGTTTGACGTGTAGCCATTCTACTGTGAAGTAAGAACTACGTTACCTGCTGTAATTATCACAAATCTATACTAGCTATAACCGAAAAAATGATTGTGCATACTAATGTAAATATATATGCATATTCGAAAAATATGTACCACATATCCTTAACCATAACTAAGATAATCCGAGAGTCTGGGTCTGTCCCCCAGAAGTTATAAGACAGTGCATGTACCATGGTTAACAAAATGAGGCGGCATTTTTTTGCGAGTCTGAACCACTTAATGATTTTATTTTTATCACATTGATATTTATTTAATGAACATAAATCGTACCAATTATGACTAAGAATTGAATTAAACTTTCGGTATGCATCCATTAATAAAAATTTAAGATAACACCAGTCATCAATTGTCACCTCTTCTGAATGGTTCGGTGGCCATGTTTCTCATTAAAATAACACTAGTAGTATTAATAACATTAAAATCAAATCGAGTGAACTTAAAAAGAAACAACTAAATAAGATATAGGATTAGGCTGAACTAGACAGAATATCTGGGAATTAACTAAGACAGGGTTAGGTCAGCTAGTGAGATCTGTTAGGTCAGCGTGGTCTTCAGTTAACAACCTCCATAACTTGTGACTGAGGGTAACTACTTATACCCTTGTTGGTATTCTGCTGAGCAGCCAACTCAACTACCAGAACATCCATGTCTTCATATGAGGGATGTTAAACACAATTTATCCTGACTGGTTAAATAATGTCACAGTATATGCAAATACAATCGGCTTGAATAGAAAAATCACCAGCGGAAAAAAAAGAGTGAAAATGTAGAAAAAAACATTGTTTTTTAATTGATTTTTTAAAATTTTAGACAAACAAGGACGGGCGCGCGTATTTCGCAGATACTACTTGTAAGTGGTAATCATATCTGCCTTTTTAATGGCCATATCTATAATATATACATGTTGGATAAGGCAGATATGCTAGTTGGTATATTTCATGGGGTTATAAAAAAAAATAAAAATAAAAAAAATATTACACGTGCTTCTTTCACAGCTTCTTAAGGAACTCCAAAAAAATATACATATAATACATTAAATAAACAGTAAGTTATACAAAATTAAACCTAAAAATCAGTTCTATGAAAATCGCAAAATTACTTCAAAGATAAAATACATTTCATAGCAAACATTTATTGAATTTATGAACTGCTTGCAAATATCACGATTAAAATAGGCGATTCTCTCTTTTTTTTTTCCCCCCCCCCCCCCCGTATGTAAACATGAGTTTTAGTGATAAAAACAAATAAGTCTGTACAAGAAATAAAAAAATATATTAATACATAAAATGATACAATCTTTAGAGGTCGCGCATATCTGACACAAAAAAATCAGTTTAATTTCAGTGTTTGTTTAAATCAATTGTAACTTCATATTGTTTTTTACTTTAAATTGCCAATAAATAATAAATTTCATTACGAATACTTTAAAAGAAAATATTTAAAAAACCTACTTGGGTTAGCACGCGTATTCCAGATACAATATACATTTTTATACCTTACCGTTTGCCGTAGGAATTCTAGGTCAAGACTAAGCTAGGGTTGGGTCAAAAGGAGAGGGTAGAAAAGACAGGAAATCCATAGACGGCTTAGGATCAAAGAAAATTGAACAAATATTTCCGATGCGTATCTGACAGATATGCGCACCTATCGGAATGCTAAGGGGGCTGAATCCAAATTTTAACCTTTGACCCCTTGATAAACTTAGGCATTCAGAAAAAAAAGGTCAAAGAATTGTTATTTTAACATTTCTGAATTAAAATACAGTGCTATAAATACAAAACTTTCAGCGCAAATAAATGTGTTAAAGTTATAGTAGGAAAAATTAAGGGTAAAACATAAAATTCTTTCTCAATCAATTTCGTGTTCAGAAAAAAAAAAAATGTAGATATTTTTTCAGCATTCTGGTACCATATAAAAAAAAACTAAGTACAAGAAATTATATATATTATATAATTATAAAACAATAAAATACAGGCTATTCCTATTTAGGCAATGAGGGGCACTAATTTTTCACGAGAGTAATAGGATGCGGCAGTGGTTAGTGAAAAAATGTTCATTTTAAAAGATAAAAAAAAACTTTATACAAAAACTGACTGCATTAAATATTCAAAAAATGTTTTGTCTAAGAAAAAAAAAAAAATACTGAAATTTCTTTATCCCTTAAAATACTATTTAATGTGCTTATGTATTTAAGTTTGTATGTAAGCAAGAACAACTAAAAATAAAATTTCTATTAATATAATTGATTATTTTAAATCAAAATTCCCAACTTTTCAAGGAAGCCCAGCTACAATACAAGGACTGTTTATTCTGCAGGTTAAGATCAAATACAAGGTCAAGATTTATACGTGGGTACGAACCGAAATAAACTTTAATCCGCCTAGGTGGGATTTGCGCCTACGACCTTAAGGTGCTCTGAGACCCTTGCCCTAACTCACTTTTTAAAAATATCCATAAACCTTTATTATATCATAAGATAAATTTCAAAATAAAAAAAAAAACTCTATAAGGAGTTTAAAAATAGGCAGAAAACATATATTAGAAGAAATCCTATTTAAAGCTCACTGAGTTAAAACCATCGTTTAATGAAATTTTCGGTTGACATGACCGGTATGAAAGTTTTGGCGTTCCTCTCGCATTGCATAAATTCTTGGCCTATCTACTACATTGGCTCTACTAGTTCCGCTAAGCCATGACGAATTCTTATTAGAATTTATTAAAACCATTGCACATGATCGTGAAATAATATTTGATAATACATTACAAGGCCTCAGAAAAGATGAAGTTATGTAATAATAATCTTGATTAAACACAATATAAGTCCATTTGAATAATTATACAACGAACAAAACATTTACCTTAGAATAAGCAATGATAATATAAAAAAAATATATAGGGAATAAATTTAAATGATTATTGAACCCGAAGGTTCGATACTCGCACAATTTTCTGACCATCTATCCCTCCCACTATAGCATCAAAACCCAAATTACCAAGATCTATACCTATCAACACCTCGGTTAGCATCTCGGTCGTTTTTACCCGACGACTCAAAACCGTTTTTTTTTTCTTTTTGCTGCTATGAGATGAAGTATATCTACAGGATAACTCTACCGCGATTACGCATTGTGAAGCCTTCTAAATCTTCTCTAATATTAATTTTTATTTTGCCTCGAAAATTATTTAAAAACTTCAAAAGAAGTATTTTTATTTCTTTAAAAAAAAAAAAAAAAAAAAAAAAATCTTCAAGGCGTTCGTTCCCCTTGAATTCATAAAAACAGTTAACAGAATAATGGTAATATACATCAAAATATTAAAATTAATGTCGTGATTTCGGTCAAATCACCTCCTTTTACAAACGTTAGCCCAGTAAAAAAAAAAGTACCACTTCAGTAAGTACATACTTACTGAAGTGGTAGTTTTTTTTTTATTAATTTTTTTTTATTATTATTATTACTGTAGCGTAAGTACATAGTGAATTCTTTAAAAATTTTATATTTTCTAGATATTGTACACTATAGGTCTTTGAATCGTCCTACGTTTAATACCTGAAATATAAATATATACATTATTATCGCCATTTCTACTATAAACTTGGGCCAAATATTCTTCGCAATACTACGTTTTCGAAAACTTTAAGCCAAGTTCTTTCATTAAATTAAGCGACCACTTTTTTCTCCATAAATAACCCTGATAAGGATAACATCATAGTAAATCTAAATTTTTAATATTCTGGATAATAGTAACAACATAATTTAACGACTAATAAATTAAAAAGGTCAAAAACCATTGAACATGCCTTTATATATTCTTCAATTTTATTTTTCCCGGTAACTAAATACTCTTATTACTCGAACTTCTTTACTTTACTGTTAAACTAATATTAGATATTTAAACTACTGTATATGTGCAATACAGCAATAATCAGTTATTGCTATATTAAATTAATGTTCCCATTAATTTAATTTTTTTTTAAAAATACTGTTTTTCAGAAAATATTCCTTTATAAATTGATCGTTTCTTAAAAAAATCTTGATGCTGTAAAAAACTATAGCATATCTAAACAATAGATTAAATCATTAAATCAAGAAATTATTAGTTAATTGAAAACATAAATTTTGTTATTAATGGACCTAAATTCCAGTTTCGTGATTAAGGATGACGTTGGCCACTTGTATCTGGTGAGGCTCATGGAGCGAACATGGGATCCCACTAACTAACTTAGCCTACAAGCCCTTTTATAATATGTTCAACAGTCAACCATTTCTAGATATTATATATCCATCTATAGATAATTCTCATCATAATGAGAGTGATATATAACGCATAGTATATTAATAGTTATGATACAATACAAACTATAGTTATCCTCGCATTTAAAATATTTCGCATATTTAAATATTTAAAAAAAGATGAAAACATACATTTTTATGTTTGGTTAAAATAGAAAAAAAAAAAAAAGGATCATCAAAAGAAACATTGGTTTTTTAGAAAAACCAAGAAACATCGTGTATTTGTCTTTAATATAACCGTATCTACTCTCATAACCTCGTAAATATAAAATAATATGATACAATAAGCTTCTGACTTAATATTTAAAAACATTAAAATCACTTATTTAAAAAAAGTTATAATAACCTTTCCCGATTTCCTATGAGTAAATGTACATACATGTTAACAATATTAGAATTTCTACATTAAAAGAAGATCTTAGGACCATCTTCTTTTCAAACGTCACGGGGTAATGTAATCCACACGTAATGGGAAGCAAGTTAAGAAACAAGTTGACTTGACAAAAGAAAATTAAAAAGAATAATTTCTTGTATATTTGGAGGTTATTTATTCTCTTCCTTTTTATATAATTTAATTCCTATAATATTTATTGCCCTTTGGAGAGCCAGCTTATATATCTTCTATAAAAATAGTAATTGAAAAAAAACATAAAGGAATAATTTAAACTAACATTATGAGTTATTTAAACCTTTTTTTTTTTTTAAACTTTTATTGGAATAGATGTTACAATCTGCCACAGTGAAGAGAAATAGATAGCAGAGGTAATTATGTATTCATTCTTGTTATATATACAATAAAACATACACAATAAATAAAAATGACTAAAGATAAAAATAAAACTAATATCAAACCGTACTTAAATAGGCTTCTTCGCGATTTATTTCTGCATTGTTACACTTGCGAAATGTTTTCCCTATATCGTTCGGTTATCGTTATTAACTGTATTATAATTCAAATAAGTAAAAAATTTCTGTTTATAAGCTTTGCAAGCTGAAATTGGTGGTTGCGGAGTGCTTTACCCACCTAGCTGCAGGAAGAAAAATAACATTTAGACATTTATTAGACGGTCTAGACCTCATCATTATCTGCCTTAAATAAATTAATATTAATAATATAAACATAATTACATTATTTAACAAGCTTATGTTTTCATTTTTTTTTATTACTCTTTTTTTCTTTTAATAATTTTATAGAAGTTGGGGATGATCTTTATGTAAGTATTGCTTTGCAATAATTTCACCTTAGTCTCTGTTGGTTACGAATATAGCCCGTTCGTTAGGGGTTTATATTTTTATATGGTTGAAGATAACAATTGCAAAGAAAGTGTTTTTTTATACAAGGTGAGTAAAACTCTTAGTGTAAAAAAAAAATTGGGTAAAACTAGATCAAAAATGTAGCAAAATGCCGCAGACCTCACCTTTCTATTCCAATCCGTTGCAGATATACGATAAATCAAAGACTTTTTTAAGGAAACCACGTTTTTTTTCCATAAAAGCTGTAATATCTCCATTTTGTTTAATATTTTTCACACTTTGACCTCATTTTCGAATTTAGCATTAAATTTTCGATAATAGCCGATTACCTGTAACCTTGAATTTTAAAAACTTGGTATCTAAAGAACAGCTTGATCTTCACCTTATTTGGGCAAGTCACAATATCTTATATTACTTCAACGCTCACCGTTTTTTTCGAAAAAACTATCCACAAACGTCAAATCTCACAAAAACTTCCAGATTTAATCAGCTTTCGAATGATATGTTAAACGTATTAACGTGTTAAACGGTTTTGTTTCAATTTCATGGAGAAATTAGCTTTTGAAACCGAAAAAAAACACGTGTTTCTCTTTTGGCATACAAATTAGTTACTTGTGTAAATAAAACATTTTGACAATCCATTAATGTAAATGTGCATTTTAAACATAATAAACTCTTCATTGGAATAAAGAGCAAAGAAAAAAATTATTGTTTAATAGAAAATAAAGGAAAACTATCAATAAAGCGACACCAGATCAGAAGATCTTATGTTATTACATTTATCAATTTATTATTATTAATTAGGATTTATTTTATTAGATCTTCAAAGTAATATTTAAAATCCAATGATAATGAATATAGACCTCAATTTTTCCTTTAGCTTTAGAATGCAGATTGTGCTGAAGCTACAGATTGTGTTGAAGCTACTAGCAGCTGCAGCAAATTGAACAAAAACCTTCATAGCTCATATGTTATCTAGAATATAAAAAAATAAGAAAAAAAAAGCATGTAAATGCCAATATTTTCCGAGACACTGTGTATTTAGCAATACATTTAGATTTATTTTAAATAATATAACCCTTTATTAATTATTATTTTTTCACATCAAAATATGCATTTTAATTTTCGATTCGATATTAGGGATATTACTAAACTATTAAAGAATTAGTAATGGATAGGTTCTATTACTTATTATTTTAGTTAGTACAAAAAGGAAAACAGAAATCAAGTTAATTTATATTATCAAAAGTTATTGGAAGAAAAAGTTAGGTGCTGTGTGATTAAGCAAAGCTTAATTCATTCTGAACTCAATCAACGAATTTGAAACTGTCATTAGTTAATTAAAGAGATACTCAAAAAAATGGCCAAGCTGACAAATGACCTACAGTCACTGACTTATTGAAAATGTAAAGTTTTCAAACTATATTTGATTAGAATTCTAAATTATACATATTTACTAAAACGAAATTGGAAACCATTTTAGCGAAACTAAGTAAATAATACTAGGCAATTCAAAAAAATAAATAAACTTTATTGAATTAATAACATTCCACGTCAAGAATTTAGATAATTTTAACTAATAATTGACGTTTTATAAAACTTTTTTTTTTTTTTTTTTTTTTTTTTAAGAGATGTAGTTTCATATCCAATATTAGGTATAACTCCTATTTATTAAATAATGTGTGTATATACACGTTTCGGAGTTTTTGGCTCCATATTCAGGTGGAGTCAAAAACTCCGAAACTTGTAGATTCACAAATTAATCAATAAATAGGAGTTATGCTTGGTAATGGATTTGAAATTGAAGTTTTATTTTGTTATAAACAAAAATCTTATTTTGGAGTACGCTATTGGCGCATTATTTCTTCAATGACATTTTCGCATATAGCAGTAATTTTTAACCAGGTTAAAATATATAATTATATAACATATAATTCCACTGATTGGGTGTTTGAAAATTATATAAAAGCATAATTGAAAATCTAATTTTTAATTTTAATATCCATATATTAAAACTAAAAAACAACTCATATTGGTAATCCAGACGGACAGAGATTATTTACAATCTCTTGTGGATAATGGACTGCATTATCAGTGCTTGCAATAAAGGCCCTTGTATCATATTTTTACACACAATATCAAAAAAGCAAAGGATCGACTCCTTCATTTGGCAATAATTTTTATTCGGAAGAAATAATTTTATCGATTTTCCTTGGTTGGACATTAATTTTCAACCTTAAAAGTTTATGACAGTATGACAAACCTAGTTTCTGTAATTTAAAACTACGTTTAAATCATTATTATAGTAAACTTAACTACTGGAAAACTTTCCTAGAACTATGAAGATGATGTAGTTAACGTTCCGATTTTGGTTCTGATGTGCTTTATTATTTTACTTAAATAGTGTTTCAGAATTGTGCTAGCTACATATCGTTCTTTTTTTAAACTTCTCTGGGTACACATGTCTTAACCACATATTGATAGCTTTTTTGATAGCAATATAGAAATAAGCATACTCTTTTAAATAAATTTTTAACTCTAAATAACACCTCGTCTTCGTAACCTTTTTTGAATGAAGCTCGCCACCTATCGGACAATTTTCAAACTTCACTGCGCACCACATATTTATCGCTTTTTTAACCACAATTTGGTAAAAAATTAAAAATTTTTATTGTTACTAAATCTTCCTTGAACTATAAAGATGTGGTTAAAATTTGGTACAGATTGGTTCAGTAGTTTTCGCGGTTAGTGATCACAAAATCACCTTTTATATAATAGTATAGATTGCTTATTTATTTTTTATTTAATTTCAACTTCAGAAGAAGCTGAAATTCATTTGTCATTGAAATGAGGACAGGAAACCTTCAAACAGCCATTTAATAACTGGGATGTTAAAGGTCAAAGGAATGCAAATGGACCTGTGAGAGTAGCAGTCAGTCGACAAGAGCAATAATGTGCTCCTGTGGTAAGCTAACTACCCATTTTATGAAGGTTTATGTACAACTGCGGTTGTGTATCCGAAAATTCAAAGATTAATTGAGTTCCTTGGAGTTTATAATGTATAATTATTTATGATTTTAAATCATTACTTCTAGTACAGGGAAACTAGCATCGAACCTTAAACCAAAAAAACCAAACAAAAACTGCTGTTGTTCACCATCCTTAGCTTTAAATGTGGTATAAAGTCTTCCTCCAAATAGTGTCGGGTGCCGGAAACGTTGAGAAATCCCTACCGCTTAGCAATCCTGATTTTCGGCACTTTTCTCGCTAAAAAAAAAAAAGAAATTGGTCCGATCCAAAATTTTATTTTTCCAAGCTAGTTAATTTAATATAAGATTATATATATGAAAATTTAAATACTGTGAAATACCCACGCAAGCTCGCTAAAACCGCGTAATGTTGAGTTGTAAAATCCATGATTTTGTGGCGCATTTTTCGCTATAACGCCAAAACAACTTGTCCGATCTCTGATTTGTTTTTTCTAATCTCAAAGCTGGTTAAATTTACTATCAAATCCTGTATGTAAAATTTTGTTAAAATCTGGAGCAAAAACCCATGCTAGCAGGCTAAATATGTACGTTTTGGCAACATATGACAATTGTCATTTTATTAGTGAGATAGCGTGGGTATTTCACGGAATTGGATTTCACAACAGTACGGGTTTCTCAGCGTGCTGGTATGAGTGTTCTACGAGACTTGATCGAAAGTTCATATATAAGGTTAATTAACCTGTTAACTAACATTCAGATAAAAATTTTGGATCGGACAAATAGTTATGGAGTTATAGCCAAAATAGTACCGACAAACGTGTTTTCACGGAGAAGTGTCCCTTACCGCAAGTCAGACAATCTCTTCAATTTTTCCTTCTTCACAAGCTAAGCGAAAAAATCAAAAGGAACAAAATTTTTGCAAATTTACTTTGTTTTAATAATGAATAAAACACATTATATGCAAAAAGTAACAGTTTCTGAGTTATTTAAACAAACAGCTAATAACCTATAGTTTTATACCCTTTCCTTCTGTCCCCGCCCAAACCCGACACTTTTTCGAGGAAGATTTTTTAGCACAATTAGAGATGATAATGGTGAACAATTTTCAGCAGTCAGACCTTTTAATGTTTGGAGTGAAGGATTTGGTCATTATTTAGACTCATTTTCTTAACTATTCTGAGTGAAAATAAAAAATGTTCCTAAAGTTTCAAATGGTGAAATTTTCCATAGAATTGAAGGACATTTGGGCCATTCCGAGATTACAGGCAAAGTACGGAAAGTGAAATTTTAATTATCAAATAGTTTGTTTTGTTTTTTTTTTTTTCCTAGCCCCTGTTGGACGTAATATGTTCAGACATATTAATATGTCTAGTAAAGACGGTGAAAATACAGGATGCGCATTACCCTAAAACTAAAATACACACAATATGATAAACATTACCGACTGAGTGCTGTTGCTCAAACAATCAGGCCGAAAAACTAGGCGTACTGTATAAATAATAGTATATCATTAAATATTCAAACCAATTTTCGTCAAATAGATTTAACATTTACACTGAAAATAAAATTTTTGATATATAACATTAGAAACCCCAAATCTCATGACTTACTGACGGAAAAAAATAAGACAAAATATTTGAAATTACTGGAGATGGACTTGAAAGTAATAATTAAATGGATTAAGGTAAAGTGGGGCAAGGGCGTCATATGGATTGCAAAGTTCAACTTTAACTTAACATAAAAAATCAGCTATTAATGCTAGAATAATATTTTTTGTTGTATTGCAAACGTTGAACTATACTCTTTTCAGCAATATAGTTGATTTGCCTTACTTCCTGAACATTATTATGACATATTAATATGTTGGACGTAGGGCATTCAAGATCTTCCAATTTTCTGCAAAGGATCCCGCGAGATACCGAATCAAACGCCTTCAATAGTTCCATAATGTTCAATACGCCACAAATAGTTGTGAATTGTGTTTAAATTAATATAATCTATATGATTTTTTTTTTATTGGGACGAATTAGAATCAAATATCTTGTGCGAAATCGTAAAATAAAATATTTGAATTATTTAAGATCGCATTTTATTAAAAAAAAAAAAAAATAAAAAAAAATAACGATATTTTTTTAGATCTGTACCTGTTACAGGAAACATACTACACTGGTGGCTAGAGTGCTGACATTTTGCCAGCAAACCATCAGAAAGACTATTTGAAATAAATAATACTAAAAAAATAGTTTAGAATTTGGCTGCATATGCAATAGTGAATTAATTTCTCAACTATCTCAATATTATTACAAAAATTAACGAAACAAAAAACTCCCTCAGTGCATATTGGCGTAAAATCTAGTAATGACCCATATACATTTAAACATATTATATATTTTACATATTACTAGCCGAAAGACGTTAGATTTTTTTCATCATACATTGACGTAATCAAAAATAAAAATAAAGATCAGGGAAAGCAATGAAAAGAACTTTCTTTTAGTTCTATTTTTTATTATTCATACTCAGTCGATGTAATACAACTAGGTATGAGTAGCGTAGAAATATGCACTTTATAAACCAGTCATACACACTTCTGCAAGTAATTGTCATTTTTTCGATATGTATATATACTCACATATACACACTTTTGAATCGGTGAATAGTAAATCTTAATAGGTTTAATATTTTCACTCTACTCTTTACGTTTATATTCTAATTCAATTTAGTTTTACAACCATAAAAAAAAAAAAAAAAAAACTTTTTCCCTTTTTGTGAGTTTTCCTCCATTAATTGCATGATATTTTGCGTTTAAAAAAGTGCTTTTTTTATGAAAATCAAATCAAATCTGAAATTGCTCAATAAATCCTGTTGCTTTCATTTAACACTTCAAAATTTTATTATTTTTTTTTTTTGCTTTATTTATTGATTTTTTTTTTTTTTTTGGCCTTTTGAAATTTTTAATATAAGGTAAAACACCTAGCTAGTAAGACCCATTACTAGATCAAGATTTCGTATTGTATTGTATTTTGTACTATATCAAATGTCGTACTTTTTACAGAACTCGCTTAAAATGCACTAAGCGAAAAAAAAGAAGTAATTGTTATAAATATAAGGCTTAACTCCTATTTAATCAATAATATTTTACTCAAAATGTTTTGGAGTCCTCGGCTCCACTTCAGGATCTAAAAAAAAAAAAATTGGGATTGCTTTAACTTAGTCCATAATAAATTGAAGATGTAATTATATCTTCAACAAAATAGTTAATAATAGAAGTATTTGTATAAATATTTTCTATATGTATTTGAATTATATATAAAGAAAGATTAGGAAAAAAAAATAGTGTACTGTTATAAAAAAAAAGTTTGTTTTTAATTTAGCATTAATAATGAGACATATTTTTCCCCTTAAAAAGTAATTACATTTAAAATTCCGCAGTTTAGCGCAGTTTATTTTAAACCAACGCAACAATTTCTAAGTTTTATTTTGTTTCCTCTCCCAAAACATTCGTGGACATTCTGATTGTCATTAATTTTATGAACCACTTCTGTTGTCTAAGGGGGTCCTCACCATACCCTGTAGAGATATTTGTTTTAGCTTGAATTGTGTTTTCCCTCAACGAAAATGAAAATCGTTAAAGAACGAAACACATTACATTAAAAAATATGTTGAATGGCGAAACATAATATTTAAAAATATGGGTAATTTTTTCCCATGGGCAGTTACTTGCCACTTTTCACGTTACAGTCAAGATAGAGAAATAATTTTTCTCACGTAAAATTGTAGTTTTCAATGCTATCTCTTTACCACAACCAAAACCCGTTGCCCAGATATTAATGCAGGATTTTATGTTTTAAACCAAAACCTGATATCATTATAAAAGAGATTATTTATTAGGTTTGTTTATTTCGTTTAACGTCCCTTTATGCTGCTACGGCTAATCTGACGATGCTACGGTAGGAGTCATAAATTTTGCCTATCCAGGTATAATTAGGATAGGGATCTTTAACGAGTACCTGACATCGCACAGGCTCGGGATCCCCATTTTACGTCCCTTCCGAAGAACGGCATAGCTAAGGATTTTTTACTCCCTTTAAAAAATCCTAAGGTCATCTGCCGGGCTGATTATTATTAGGATTTTCATATATATATATATATATATATATATTTTTTTTTTTTTTTTTTCTCGGCTCCTAATGCTCGTTGGCGGCTATAGCTCTAGTTATGCACTATTATACGTCCCTAGTACCTGCACAAAAATAGGCATTCAGATCTGTGGGTTACAAGTCACAGCTGAGAACTTGCAGCATTATTGTGAAAAAAAAAACCCCAAAAAAAAAAAAAACCCGAAAATATTATCAATTATGCTTATTTCATTAGCAATTTTAAATATTTTAAAAAACAAACAAAATTACGAAAAAGTGGTTTAGATGCAAAGGGGTACAAGTGGCAAATGGAGTAAGTGCATATTGTGAAACTTTAATTCTAAATAAATTTCAAATAATCCTGTGGCAAAGAGATACAACTAGTTGTACGTTAGGTGATGCCATCTATAGAGAAGAAATCTAACTACTTACCGAAAATCCTAAAAGTGTTTGTGGCAAACGGATACTTTGATTGGCTTTTACTCTACAATGAGGTTTTGTTACTTGTACCCCCTTGCATCTAAACCCCTCATATGTGATACAATAGTAAAAATAAAAATTCAGAACAAAAAGGAGAGGAACAAAGGTTGGAACTGAAAAGGAAATTTAAACAAGGACAAATCACAAAACATCAATCACCTTCACGCTCGAACACGCCACCTGCCCATCAGATTCTGACTAGGTTATTCTTTGAAGCGATAATAACAAACAAAGAAGAATGATAACATATAAAAATTTATATTCTGCTCAATTAATTGATAAAATGTACCAACAAATGTTACAGATATTTAGAAAAAAAAAAAAAATAATATATATATATATATATATATATATATATATTTTTTATATATATTTTTTATATATATATTTTTATATATATATATATATATATATATATATATATATATATATATATATATATATAAACGCAGACAATAACAACAAATAAACACAATAAAGTCAAAGAAAATAATTGTCAATATTCCCTCCCCCTGAGATGTCTGTGGACTCTTTATGGGTTCAGTAAACCAATAATTTAAGGCATATTAGTTATAATCAGCCAAATAATCAGAAAAATGCCAGTTATAACAATGGCATGTCAATGCTCGAAAAAGAACAACTTATCAACACATGATTATTTAAATCAATTAAATAGAACTAATTATTATTAGTTCATAAAATCCTTTCATGTAATTTTATAAAATTGATTTAAATGTACTGAATTTTAGTTACAGTAGATTATCAGGAATGTAGTGGGAAGCTGAGAGAGTAAATGTACAGAAAAGCAGAATCTAAAACCCTTATGTTTCTTTCGTAATCACACATTAATCGTTCTCTCCTGTTACCTTTTAAACAAAAATTCATAAAATAATAATTTCTAGAATAAATCAGATGGATAACCTCTTTTAATTTGCTAAATAAAATTCAAATGTCTATATACCAACACTAGCTAAAGCAAAAACTATTACTATTTTATTATTTACAATCTGAAAGCTACTTCACAATTCCTGAAAAAGGGGTGTCACTTTCTATTTATCTATTAAAAGTTTCATTTTAGTGTGTTTACTGATGGCATTTTTTAAAAACTATTTACTGATATTTACAACTGCATATAATATAGAAGTAAAGTTAAGGAAATGATTACAATGGCATGAAAATAACATATTAAGGACAACTCACTTGTCGCACTTCAATAAAATGGTATCTGGAAAGAAAAGGTTCAAAGTTTTCTGAAAAGGCTCAATCTTCAATTATATTGCCCTATTTTTTTTATTTTTTTTTTCTAAAAAGGCCGTAGCATTTGGAAATATTAGGCTTAGATCTGATTCAAACAATGACGCTTCATTGAAAATAATACACACATTTACTATGTGACCACTAGAATATAAACATATAAAACAAAAATAGTATGATTTGCGTTAGTAAAAAAAAAAACTTGTGGTTTAAATTTTAAATTTTAAATAAAGCAATCGACCACCTCAATCAAATTAGGACATACATAATAAACGGTTTCTGGTGCAAGATATCCGCCAAACCTAAATAGATAAAATTAAAAAAAATATGTGATACAATACATAGATAAAATCAATAATTTCGTAAAAACAAATAACCGACAATCACTGAAAAGTGAGAAAGAAGTTGGACCACTTTCAAATCTAAACGTTTAGTAAAAAAAAAATGTAGGGTTTTCATATATTTTATATCACATCGTTGATGCAAATGCTAAGTATCGAATGTGCAAAAAAATTTAACTTGGCCAGAGAGGCAAAATGTATTCATAGCTAAATATTAATCATAACTAATTTCTTGGAATCAATCAGCTATTTTAATCATGATTGAATTAGGTGTTTGATTACTCCTCATTGATAGAAAGAATAACCCATTCCTATCAAAATGATATTTACATTCGATACTTAGGATTTGTATCGAAATATGTTTATATCATTTGAATTAGAGAACTATTACAACTTTTTATTATTTATGAAAAAAAAAGCATTTTAGTAGCGTATTATTATAGTTATATATCATAATATTAATGTAGCTTATATTATGAAATTAAACTATTATATATAACTAAAAAATATTGACCAAACTCTTTAAAATCCCCCGCTTATTATTTACTTACAATCACAGCAAACAATGATGACAAACTTACCTGTAAAAAACTGTAAAAAAAAAAAATCATAAATACAATTAGTGATAGAAATGGAAATTTTAAAAATATATATATATATTTTTTAAATATAAGTTTAAAAGCGCCTTTACCTATGGTATCAAAACAATAGATTAGGAACCACTAGGTCCAATTAAATTTAAATTAGCCTTTATTTCATAGTTGGTTTACGAACTGCTTACGCTATGTACAAACTCGCAGTACACATGATGGTATCAAAGGATCAATATAATTAGAATTGATGAATTAATTGCAACTAGGAATTCGTATTACCTGAAAACTAGTTTCGAATAAAAATATTCATCATCAGTTCTAAAAATATACAAACATTTCAAAATATCAGCACCATATAACGTAGATTATATGTGTAGCATTATTATAATTGTATAGAATACATTAAAAATGTATGAAAACTCGGTAGAGAGAAAAATTACAGAATAATGAACTTTTAGGCCAACTTTCAAAACAAAATCCGCCCGCTATGTCCAACAAAGATTGAGATTATGTGCTTATACAAGCTTGCATTGAAACTGAAACCTCACAAGTTAAAGTCAACTCCAAGAACACAATATTGAAGGTTGGTTTAAAATGTGATCAACTTTTCTTCTGTCCAAAAATTAGTATTTTGTAATTTTTTGTCCTGTAAAATTTTGAAAAAATGGATATACCGAGTTTTGATTCTAAACGACAAAAATTATACAATATTTCTCAACTTAATGGATTCAAGCTTACTGTTAATCTAAGATACAATAATTATAATTCATAAAAAATTTAATATTTAAAACAAGCTTGTTGAGTATACTGTGTTTGGTCGTGAGAGCCCAGTTTTCACAGTCAGTATTCTAATTCTGTCGAATAAAAATGATCACCAAATCAAAATGTTCATCCTTTGCTTTTTGATATATTGTGAAAAAATATGATTCCTGGGCCATTAGTTGTAAGCAGTGAAAATATAGACCATTATCTGCTAGATTTTTTAATAGTCTTCGTACATCTGGAAAACAAACCCTTAAATTAAAATTAGAAATTAGATGGCCAATTATGCTTTCAAATAATCTTTAACCACCAAATCAGTGTTATTTTAACCAAGTTAAAAATTACTGCTATGCGTTAATATATCAGTGAAGAAATAAAGCTAAATTGCATACTTTAATACTAGATTGTTATCCATAAAGGGACAAAACATTAATTAATATTTAAAATTAACTAACTTCTCTACTTATGATAGCGGGCGAAGCTGCGTCGGGGGGGGGGGGGGGGGGGGGCTGCTAGTAATGTAATAATGAAATGAAATAAAAAACAAAAAATCATCTTTATTCTGGGACATATTGTTCCCTAAGAATAACATACATGCATAATAAGTTGTATAATAGTCTGGCTATCTAAATTTTAAATGAAAATAATAATATGTATAAAAGGTAATATATGTATATACAATTCAAAATAGCACTTTTGCCAAGAATATATACATAAGAAAAAGCAGAGAGAGGAAAGAAATAACAATGACAATGACAAAATGATAATAATTACATGCTTATATAATTAAAATGTGTTTGAGAAAAATAAAGAAATATATAAAATAAATCAATAAAATAAAGTAGAAATAATGAATAGCAACGAAAAATATATAGAAAAATTCAAGAACTATTTGAATGTTGTTAGGACGAAATATTTACAAATACATAAAAACATATATTCATACATATGCTTCCAACTTATGTAGATATAGATGTAGTCACATATATCTGCGCACACCTATAGATCTATATAATGGCATGTATGTATACTTAAGAAAAAACAATTTTTTTTTAATAAATAATAATAATAATATAATATTAAAATTAAAAACGTATGCAAACTAAATACATTAAGTTAAAACTTTGAAATATACCAGAATAATAAACTACCAAAGGCTAATATTTATTGGATTTAAAAAAAAAAAATTATTACCTAACAACTAGGAACCCTTATTATAAAATAAAAAATAACACTATCATTTGAATAAATTACACAGTATAAAAAAAACAACTAACTGAACTAAAGCCAAAAACCGAGGTTGGCGAGGAATTGTTGGATAATTAACAGATCGAAATGAGGATATAAGCGACATTCATGGACATTATGAAGATTAGGTGCGTAAGAGTTGCCTAAAAAGGGCGAAAACAAGCACATTAAGAAGGGAACATTAAAGATCCCTTTGGCTCCGGCCGTTGGCAGTGCCTTCTGAAAGAAAAACGTTATTTATGCGGGAGGGTATAAAAACAGCATCTGCACTGAAGACTATCACCGTCTTTATATTCCTTTTTTAAGTTTACGAAGCCATGAAACAATTTACAGCAAAATGAAAATAAAACCATGAAATCATTTTAATACCACAAACCAAATGTGGCTCTAATGCTTCGTGAAACATATCAGTGTGTAATTAAAAATGATAGTAATTTAGAAAAGAGGCACCTAAAGAACAATGCTTTAAAAAATCGTGATTGTATTAAAAGTGCACTATGAAAATAAATCCTCTATGAAGAATGAAAAAAATAAAATAATATCTTAGTGAACCCGAAGGTTCAATGACGACACCACCTCCCTCTACCTCACTAACCGCCCCATTAAAATACAAAACAACAATATCAGCCCTTAAGAAATCCTTCCATCTGTGTCTCGTTCTACTTCTCGGACGTTGTTTACCTGACTCGAAACTGGTTAACCGTTTTGGAATTAGGTCATTACTAAATCTAAGGCCTTAAGACGTCCGTTTTAGGCTTGTTTTATATTATCCGACAAGACACGTAGCGGATTAGACACGGCATGGTTCAGACAAATACATGGTGTATTATTATTATACATATTATCAGACAAACCAAGTTCCAGTACGGACCGGGAGCACTCGGGGGGAACATCGAGTAGAAATTTGTACGAATAGTTTTGACTATATTTTTCTTTTTATAATTGCATATGTTTGTATTTCTATTTTCATATTCTTATATTAATGTAAAATGTTCAATGTGTTACTCCTTACGCAGTCAATTAATTTTTCAACATCCAGTTTTGCAAAGAAAATAAAAATGGAATCAAATTTAATGCAAAAAAAGAACTGGAACGGGGCAAAGTCACTGCAGTACTGCACTGTCGGAGTCGGAAAGTAAAGTGCCGGCTCCGACAAAATATTCTTATCGAGAAATGTCTTAATGTCTTGTCTGATACGTGCCGTGTCTTGCCGGATCCGATCCACTATATATACGTAGTCACTATAAAACTAACTATAATAATATTTGTCTTGTCTGAAACGTCACGGTCCGCTACGTGTAGTGCCGTATATTACTTGTTTGAATATGAATCTAAGCTGTAACACTCCCTCTTCATATTATTGCGTTTAATTTGCTCTCTCCTGCTCTCTTTCAGTGCACATAAATTTGAATAAATCATCAACTGATTTTTTTGTTGTGAACTGGCTACTGTAATATTTTGTTTTTATTTTTGTTACTAAGTGTGTGTTTTTTATTTCAAAGTGACAGTGATAATTTAGATTCTTCAGACATGCAGGCAAACGAGGATAAAGTTAAAAGTTTATAATCTATTGCTGTTTTTTACTTATAATCAATAAAATTTGTATGTTGCGAAAACGCAACACTGGGCATGGGTGGGTACGTGAATTTTTTCTCGTAGTTAAGTTTCTTTTCCTTTTTGTGTCTTTATTTATTTATTTTTTAATTTTATGATTTCTTATTGCTATTACATTGATGCATTTTCAGAAGTTATGAAGAATAAATTACTTCTTATATATTTATTTATTCAGTTCTACGTCCTTTATTGTGTTTATTCTAAGATGGATAGCAAAGATAAAATGTATAAGCTCGCTCCTGTCATCAGCAACTTAAAAAAAGCCTAACTCGAATGTAATTTATGGGACTTTAAGTCAAGCATTGACAAGGCTATGATCCATTATGTGGAAGACACAGTATGAAGCAGCACATACACACAAAAGCCAATCAGGTTGGGTTTACAAGGTATGGTGCTGGAATAATAGATTTGGTTATTTGATTGATTTCAAAATATACGTATGAACCAAAATGAATTCAAAGAAGAATTCGGACTAGGAGGAAGTTATATACAGACAACTTCTTTAGCTCCCTAAGGATTAGTGGACAAATTATCTGAACTTACAATTGATTTCACAGGTACTATAAGACCTAATAGGATAGAAAAGTGTCCATTGAGAGTTGAGATAAAAAAAACGTCAAGAGGAACTTGTGATATCAAGTACGACAAAGAGAAATCTTTGATCATCTGTCGGTAGAATGATAATTACACAGTTACAGTGGTGTCAAATAATTTAGGAGTGAAGCCAAAAATGCAATACTTCAATGTTGCATTACATGAAAAATGTTTTTTATTGATTTCCACAAAAATTGATTAGTATAATTAATTTCCAAATGTTACATATGTACATAAACAGTTCAGGTATGTTTTATTTTGTAATAATTTTATATATATTTCATTTCTAATTGTCTATTTTATCTATTTTTTTATAATAATTTCATTTGTATAGATATAAATTTTATTTTTTTTTTATGTTTAAAAATTCACCGTAGCTTTATTTTTGAAGAGATTTGGGTGCTCTGAATATAAAACAACTGTAAATATCATACCTATCCAATGGGAATGCAAAAAATATATAAAAATTCTCATTTTCAAAGTTTAAATGGACGTCCCTTCTCATTCCTAGTGTTGTGTTTTCAAAACAGGGCTTATATGGACACAGCGGCCAAATCCGATGAAATTTGTATTTTCTAAATTCTTTTTGGATGAAAAAGAAATGATTTTGAAGTTTTTAGTACATTCAAAAAAAATAAAAGTTCTGGGAGCTAATGGGTTAAGGCTACAAGTACCCCCTCTTCAGTGAAGCGTTTGAAACAGTAGAATTTATTTCCGGAACGGAATGTGCAAATTTTAAACAGTAAAGTTCTTTGTTTTAATTTAATAAGCACAGAATTCACACTCCGCACACTGAGGCCATCTCCTCACGAACACCGCTCCGCTCAAAACTCGATTTTTGATTTTTGGGTATTTCTACTTTTTTTGTGGCTAAAATAATCTACATAATATGGCAAATCAATTAGTAAACAACACTCACTTCTGTTTGTTTCCTTTCAATGTTTTAATCCGTTTTATGTCGCGGATTATTAGAGAGCATAATTCAGTCGATTGTAAAGTGCAAACCATTTCAATAGTCTAATTTTTTTTTTCTTTTAAAGTTTTATATTTCAAGTCGTACCATGTGGTGTTCAAGTGAAGGTATATAATATAAAATATTAATAAATAAAATATTAAGGATGAAATTCAAAATTTAAATTCTTAAAACTTAAATTTGATTAATTCAATTTTGCGCAAGGGAATTGCAAAACTGTCATTGTGATATGATAATAGAAGCCTTTGTAAATATAGATGTGAAGGCAAAAGTGCAATTCCCTTGGGCAAAATTAAAATATTGAATTTAACGAAAGGCCCACAACAAAGATTTTAAGGCTTACAGGAAAAATTTTAGTAGAAAAACTTCTAGAATTAAACAGGTATGTACTATAAAACACTAATAAATAAAATCTTATGAACGAAATTGAAAATAAATCTTTAAATTTTAAAATTTGAAGCCTAAATCTTTGAATTTGATTAATTCAATTTAGCGCTAGGGAATTGAAAAACTGTCATTATAATATGATAATAGAAGCTCTTGTATAATAAATGTGTGAAAGCGAAAGGGTAATTCCTTAGCGCAACATCAAGATATTGAAAATTTTGAATTTAGTGAAAGGCCCGCAACAAAGATTTTAAGGCTTATGGTGAACAATTTACTAGGAAGACTTCTAGACTTCATAAAATTAATGACGGTTTTAATCGGCTGCTATTATCTAATAACTAGTCTAATCTAATATCTGATAATTGATAACTAACCTCAGAAAAATGCCAACATAAAAAACAAAATTAATTAATATTAATTCGACCCCGATGTTTGTGGCATGTTAACAATTGGATCATCTACCTTAAACAACATTGCATGTCACATTACATCTAGCTATATTTTACGGATTCCGATAATTCTGATTAGACCCATAATAAACTTTTTTTAGGGCATCAGGTAAAACTAACATTGATTCAATATTAAAATTTGAAATAATTCTTCAAAATTTACGTGAATATTAATAGGTAACTAATTTAAAGACATCATGTAAAAAAACATTACATAGTTATTCATTAATTATTATTCATTAATTAAGTATTAGCGCTTTGTTTAGATATAGAGAGTGCCTTTGACTCTTGCTGGAAATCAAAAATTATCAATACATTAATAAATTGGAATTTCAAAGGTAATTTATTATGTTTTATTGAAAATTTTCTGACAGATAGGAATTTTCGCGTTCGTTTACGCACCAACATGTCTAATACTTTTTTTCCTGAATGTAGAGTACCACAAGGCTCGGTACTTAGTCCAACACTCTTCAACATAGCAATCAACGACATTAACAACGATTTGCCTGAGCCTGTCAAAATTTCACTTTTTGCAGACGATATCTTGATATATCTCAAAACGTCTGATATAGCTTTTGGTCAAGACGTTATGTCACACGCTTTGCAGAAATTAGAGACATGGGCAAACCTTTCTGGCTTTCGTTTCTCTGTACGGAAATCTTCAGCGACCCACTTTTGCAAATTAAAAGATGTACTCAAGCCTTTTCTATATCACTGGATAACCAAGTAGTAAACAAAATTAATCATTTTCGATACTTGGGCATAGTCTTTGACTCAGACTCACATGGAAATTTCATATCGATAACATGATATCAAAAATCACAAAAAAGAAAATATTATTAAAACTCTTTCAGGCCTGAATTTTGGTTGCGATAGAAACTCACTCTTAAGAATTTATCGGTGCCTAATTAGACCCATTTTAGATTTCGGATGCGAAGTATATGGTGATGCAGCTAAAAATATCCTCAAGAAACTAGACTCCATTCCCACAAACTGATACGTAGAACAACAGGAGCGTTCAGAACCAGTCCCATATCAAGCGTGCTGTGTGATGCTGAAGAATGGCTTCTAGAGCTCCGTAGGCACTACTTACTATTAAAATTCTTAGGGCGCCTTAAGTCGAGCAAAGATTTTTTCGAATTAAGTAAATATAAAATACCTCCCCGATTTTCTACTTATCCACTTCTATCAGACCTATTCCAGATTCCAAAGATCTACTTAGCTCATCCCTATTCTATGCCCCCATGAAAAACAATTAATGCCTCCTTCGACTTCTCACTTTTATCATACAATAAAATTACTTATCGCAAGATTCCATAAAAAACCTTTTTCATGAGTCTAAATCAAAATATAAAATTTCCTTTTTGTTTATACTGATGCCTCCAAGGAAAACAAAGACACAGGTTGCGCGCGGTAACATTTTCCGGAACGACAGTTAGATATTGCCTTCCTGAACTAAACTCGGTTTTCTCGAGTGAATTATTTGCTATCCAATTAGCGCTTGATATAGTTAAATTTTTAGATAGCAACAAATAGTAATTTGTACAGACTCTTTTTTGGCTTTAAAAAACTTACAAAACTCACACCATTCTAACAATCCAATTTCACACACAATAATAAAACAGCTACTCACAATTAATAAACTAATACA
>RCWM02001187.1:0-67500 GCA_003667255.2 Euschistus heros
ATTTTGTTTAACAGGTCCCAGATTTAAAGAAAATTGAGTACTAGAAGTACTGGGGTCTATCGTTACAGTGTACCATACAATTTTCATCTAGAATATTTTTTATATAACATTTGTCACTGGGATCTACTGTATAGGAGCTATATTGCTTCGAATGAAAAAAAGTCACGTTTAAAAACCCCAATTTTAGCTCAACTTTGTTAATTTCTAAAATATAACCATACTATACAATATATACTAACAAAGGAGAGTTTAAAAAAAGCAATTTAATCTCCCATCATAACTTATTTAAAAATCATATAATATAAACATGCTTATCTAAAGTTTGCGACGTTTCATGGCTATTGCCACATTTTCAAGCCCTAAAACATGCAAAAACATACATGCACGACAAATGCGAATTAAGTCTATTTATGTGAAACAATATTCATCAATGTGCATTAATGTCGACCGTTTATGAAGCATTGGATACAGAAGTTTTAATCTCTTGGTTAGACTGAGACGTTTTTGTTTTACGTGTGGGCCCCAGGTCATTCTCCTATCAAGTGTAAGTCCTAAGTAATGAATTTCGTTTGTTTTGTTTGTGGTATGGGTTGATTGTCGATGAAGACAGGTGGACAAGAGTCTTGTCTGAGTGTAAGGGTTATGTGATGTGATTTGGTGTAGTTTAGTTTTATTTTCCATTGTTTGAACCAGTCTAGTAGTATTGTTAAGTGGTGTTGAAGAGTTAAGATGCAATTGTGTGGTCTTCATGTCTAGTTAATGTTGCTGTGTCATCAGCGTATGTTGCTGTCAATGTTTGAGGGCTAAGCGGCATATCGTGAGTGTAAAGAATATATAACAATGTAGCTAGTATTGACCCCTGTGGTACTCCGGCTTTTACTGGATAAATAGAGGAGAGTTCTGAGCCTTGTCGGACAGAAAAAAATCTATCAGAGAGAAAAGATTGAAGGATCAGATAATAGGTAAAAGGAAGAAGATTTTTCAATTTAAAATGAAGTCCGTCATAAATACACTTTATAAAATATAACCTTTTTTTTCTAAAATATACATTGGGAAAAGCAGTAGATTATAGAGAAACATGTTTATGATCTATAGTTTTTGTAAAAACTTTTTACCAGTCAGGGAGAAATTGAGTTTTTTTTTTGTTTTTAAATGTTTCTAAAGCAAGTGAAGACATTTATCCAGTGATATATTTATATAAATGATAAAATATTTTTTCTCCTCTTTTTTTTTTTTTTTTTTTTTTACTAACTGATAAAATCAGAAAGATATTTTGTAATTAAGAAAACGTTTTTTTTTCAATCTACTCCATTTATAATCTTTATATTTGCTGGAAAAAAATGAATGTTCATAAACATAAACTTTTTTTTTTTAAGTATATTTATATTAAAATTGTAAAATACGGTTTATTGTAGAATGTATACTAAAAAACTCTGAAAAAAAACTGAAAAGAAAAGAAAAAGAAATAGTTACTCCTCTATACTTAATTTTCTAGTTAAGTAATTTTCTTCATAGCTGTAAATTCTGAGAAAAAAATATATAAAAATAATAATAAAATTTATTTACTGGTACTCAGAAACCAATTAGTAGCAATGAAAAATAAAGAACCTATCAACAACTTTCTGAAGCTAATAGAAAAAAAAAATGATTATCACTTGTGGTGCACCATGATGGTATAGAAGGATCAATACAATTAGGATTGATGAATTAATTCTATTGGGATTATTTTATTAGAAAACCAGTTTAGAATGCTAAACATTCGAAAACCTGAACAATCGGTAAATTATAGAGTAAAAGAACATACAAGAGCATACGCATATTAGACCCAAAACTCCAATTTATCTATCTATCTAAATGAAAATAACCACAAATTAAATAAAGACTCGGGATAGTAAAATAATAAATAGATTTTTGTTTAAATGACCAGATAAACATTTACAATAGCCCCATTTTAAATTTCTTTCCAATAGGAACGGAAAAATCCAATGAGTCATAAAATAAATCCCATAGTAAATCACAGAACTTTAACCTACCTGCCCCCTTCCATTTCTCACGATGGGTATATTTCAGTTATCTCTTAGACCTCCTGAAGTGAGTACTAATGTTTGATTTCTTGTCTTACATTTTTGAAAACTTTAGTGTATAAAATCCATTTAACATAGTACTAATGTGTTGAAAAATTTGTTTGTATGTTTTAGAATTGAAGATGAATGTTCAGCATTCGAAACTAAGTTTTCTAATAAAATAAGACCAATAGAAGCGGCAATTAATTCATCGATCCTAAAAAATGATAATTAATGAAAAAATATCTTATAATATATGATAAAAGAAAATATAATTTCTAAACATAAGATCCATTATTTTAAAGTTTTATAAAACAAAACAATTGCTTTTATGATTTGTATTTTCCTAGGAATAAATCTATGATTGTACCATTTCAGTTGAACTGATTGGTTCACCCATGACTTGATATTCAAATTGATAAGATATATAAGAATAGCCAGTATTATTTGTAATCAGCTGATTGATTTGATAAGGATTTGACAGCCCTTAGCTCACTCGTAGAAGCTAGGTGACTGAACCTTCAGCCAACCGTGTAGACCTTTCAAGATAGTTCAAATATCAGATTTCGTCAATGGGCGTAATCTGTGAACTCCCTTTTTATTTTATTAAAATTATATTTTTATTTGTTTTATTATTCATATTATGTCTATAATTTATTTTGAAATATCGTTTCATTATATTTTAGTTCATCGGTGATGTGCTTTTATATTTATGTTTTCTAATTTTTCTTTACCGTCAAAGAATGTCAAATGGGACAAGTGCGATTCTAAAATTTTTCGGGAGATAAAAAAAACGGCATACCTAAAATGCTTAAAATATTTAAAAAATACTTTGACAATAATTAATTTCTTTATCGTTACATGGATTAAAAAAAAAACTTTACTGTGTGGAAACCCGAAAATCAAAATGGATCAATTCTCTTTTGAAGGGATTAGAGAAATAATAGAAAAAAGATAGGTTGTACATATTTAAACACCGTATAACATCACAATTAGGATTGATAAATTAATTACCAACTTCTATGGAAATTACTTTATTAGAAAACTAGTTTCGAATGCTAAACATTTATCTTCAGTTCTGAAACATTCAAAATTTTTTCAATACATCAGCACTATGTTACACAGATAATCTAATACAGTAGACCCTCGGTATAACGCGGCTCGTTATACCGCGGATTCGGATATAACGCAGGTCAAGCTCCGGTCCCGATCCTGATTCAATTAAAATTAATAAAAAATAAGGTTACATCGTATTATGGTTTTAAAACCAACAATAGAAAACTTGAAAACAATTCATTAGAAAATTGAGTCATAAAAACTAGAGAAAAAAACGAAAAGGCTCTAATGTTTAATAAGTTCTGGGGAAAAGGGGACTCTGTAAATTAAGTTAGATTTGTTAATTTTTTGTTTTTTTTAACACATTTCTAATTTTACTGAACATTAAAAGGAATTTTTAAAGGAAAAAAATTATAACTGGTTGTTAATGTAGGAAGTAAAACTAAATAGGACGTTTAGAATTAATTACGATTGTCTAACCAAGTTTCATTGTTTTTGTTTCAATATTAGAACTTTTTAAAGTTTGATTTATATTAGAATTTAAAAAAACTTTAGGGAAGAGTGGGTACATCGCTTGTATCGTCCTGGAAATAAGCCGAAATGTGTTGCTTAGACAATGTCGATTGAATATCTTCCCCGTAACCTACCTAGATGACGTACGGAGAGGTTGTCTACTCTTGCCTTCTTGGTTCATAGAATCCCCTTCACTTCCTTTTAAAAAACTGTGTATTATTCTTTTAGTTGCTGCCCGAGTTTATATCAGAATACATTTTCATTATTTTTTGACCCCCAATAATTCATACTTCTGCCCTCGTTATACCGCGGGTACTAGGGATGGTCTAAACCGATATTTTTCAGTAACAGGGACAACCGATACTGGTCCAAAAAAATACCTGTTACAAATACCTGTTACAAAATACCTGTTACTTGTTTCAAGGTCAGCCTCTCTCCATACTCGTACTCGTTTACCCTGGTATACTGATATTCTAGCATACCTATTACTCGCCTATCTGTTACCTATTCAATATCGGCTCTAATCAAAAGTTTTCATTTTCAACTACCTTTTTAAACGGTTCACTACATGAACATACATGTGATTAAGGCCTGAAGTTGTATCATGACAAAAAATGTGCAATTAATGAATTACCATATAATATAATTGTTAATAAAGTGAATAAATATGCATCTTTTATTTTTAAGATAATCAATTGTTATTCCAAAATTTATTTATTTAAAGAATTTCTTACAACATAACATTCGCCTTAAACATCTTATGAAATTAGCAATAGGTGTGGATAATCTTTTTAATAACAGTTTCCTTTGTGCCACATTATTATTATTATTATTGCTTTCATCAATAATATGTATTAACAAATCATCAAATTAGAAATAAAACAAACTTTTTGGATGAAAAATCTGGATTCATGACGAAATAAGAAAAGAATAATATAGCACCTAACACTTTCACCACACTGGTAGCTCATGGACTAATAAAATTACACAAAGCTAACCATAATTTAAGATTCTAATAAATGGAAAATATGGCCCTGTAGAAAAAACTATCTATTTTAATAAAATATAATTACATTTCAACAATAATAACAACTATGATGCAAAAAATTCAATAGATTTAAAGAAACATTTATCTATATTAAAACATATACATAGAAGAACTAAAATTATGTTAACATAATAATTATTTCATGTAAAATGAACAATTTTACAGGCAATTAAATGGAGTACCAATGGGCTCTAACCTTAGTGTAAATTTCAGTGGAAAATGGTTGAACTATCTAATCGTTGAATGTTTAAATAAACTAAATAATAAACCATTAGAATTACATAAATATATTAATGATTTATTCATTATAATTAAAAAGGATCAAATCGATAATCTATTACATACATATAATGAATTCAATAACAAAATAGAATTACCCTGGAAAAATCTATAAAGAACACTAAGCTTTTTAGATATGACTATTATTTTGGATAATAACCAAATCAAAACAAAATGGTTCAAAAAGACAACAAAAACCAATAGATAACTAAATTACAACAGCAAACACCATAAATACTGTAATATTCATAGCAATAGCCATAACAGACATAGAATATATCAAAGAAATTTAAAAAAATATATATATATATACAAAATACTGGAAGACAATTTCATACCAAAGCGTATAATTAAAAATATTGGTATTAGAACTTAAATACAAAAAATATAAAAGAGGATAAAATAAATATAAAACATTTAGCCACACCATCCAGGGATAATTTAAAAGACAATAAACAAACAAAAGGTAGAAACACTCAAAAGAAAATAACCGATTCCTAAATCAATAAAAATAACAAAAATACAATAGAACATTTAAGGAATAATATAGATTCAATAGACAATACAAATAATACACCAACATTAAATAATAATAAAAATAATCTGAATTTTTTCAATATTATATTCTTTGACCAAATCAAAATGATTGTAGATGACACAGAATGGTAATTTATATATATATATATATATGTTTTTAGGGCTAAAAAATGTGGCATGGGCCATGAAAAGTTGCCCAAATAAAAGGAATTATGTAACATAGTTATTTAAATATAATTGTGATGGGAGATAATATTGCCAATTAATATTCCTTATACACTTAAATCTCCTTAGGTTATATAAAATATATAATTATTTAAGATGTTAGATGTTTTATTACAGCATACATATTTTTTATGATTTATGACCCATAAAAATAATATAATTATTCATATTTCATGATATCATATATTTCATTATTTTAATATAATATCAGATTTCATATTTGAGTGTATTTTAATGATAATTAAAATTAACAATAATAAAATACAAAATAATGTAAGAGTGTCTAATACAATGAAGACCGGCTGACATTTTACCAGAAAATACTTGTACAAGAGTTGAAGTAAAAATTCTGGTTTAGGTAAACGAGTATCTGGTAACAGGTAGAGAGGACAAGAAAAAAAATACTAGCCTGGGACAGGACGCAGTACGAAGGTAACAGGTATGAATGTTGTTCCCAGTACTGAAGTGGGGACACAAGTATCTCGTCCCTGTTACTTCTGAATATCGGTAACAGGGACGCGGTTCAGTCAGCCCATACCTGGGACAGTACGCAGTACGAAGGTAACAGGTATGAATGTTGTTCCCAGTACTGAAGTGGGGACACAAGTATCTCGTCCCTGTTACTTCTGAATATCGGTAACAGGGACGCGGTTCAGTCAGCCCATACCTGTTACAAAATAACAGGTCCAGTATTTCTGAACCACCACTAGCGGGTACGTCTATAACGCGGGAGGTTTCATTTCCCTTTAACCCGCGTTATAACGAGGGTCCACTGTATAACAATCTCAATAGAAGTGGCAATTAATTCACCAATCCTAATTGTATTGATCCTTCTATACCAGCATAGTGTACCTTAAGTAATATATAACATTATTATTTAATTATAGTTTACATGGATATTTCTTTGGCTGTGGGTCTGTAGCTTTTTTTGTGTAACTTTTTTTCACCCTCAAAATGTACATTTTTTTATTCAAAAATGTAACATACTGATACGCTCTAGTTCAAAATCATACGCTGTATCAAAAGCTTTCTAATAAGAAATTTCATAAAGAGTATTTTTGGTAACATAAAATTTCTTTCTGGGACCTACCATTTAGGAGCTGTTTTGGTTTCAATGAAAACAATCACCTTTTGACTTTTTTTTTTTTTTTAAGTGTTTCCTTCAGATTCCTTATCAGAGGCAGTAGATATTAAAACACTAGATAATAGATATAGACATATTTATGATTTATTGTTTTTTCCATTCAGGGAGAAATTGAGCTTTTCATGTTTTTACCCGTTAAATAAAAATATTTTAAAAACTGAAGAAAAAAGATAGACTGAAGAAGATTTTAAACTTAAAAGTACTACAGAAGTATATTAAAATATCGAAAAATTAAGTGATCCAAAGAAAAAATGTAAATTGACATTCTATGGAGATTTAATGAGAATGAATAAGAGAGAAGACTAACAAAGAAAATTTTCCAATACGGCCTCCACAAACAGAAAACAATATACAACAAGATTCAATTTGGGACAGAGACAAATTTGGTACAGCAGTCAACAAGATCAAATTTCCAGAAATAGTTTTTATTTTAATAACAATTTATTGAAATTTACAACTGTACAAAATTTATACATCAAGTAAATTTGCTGTTAACTATTACAATAACGTGACAAAACATGAAAAGTACTACCCATCAGTAGCACTTTAATAAAAATTCTACACTAGAAGGTCTCTAGGTCATCTTCTTTTCGGACACCTCGAAGAATTATCAGGAACGGTGTGAGAAACAAGTTAAAAAATTAGGGGATTTGAGTGATTATGGAGCTTACTATGAAAGGATAGATATCTGGTTTGGGCTAAATCTGCAACATATGGAATATTAAGATCTGTATGGATAAGTTTATTGGTGACAAAGTAAGGAGCATTGAGGATTTTTCGAAGGATTTTGGATTGTAAGGATTGGATATGAGATGAATTGGATGGTTTTGTGGATCCCCAAAGCTCAACTCCGTACGTCCAGATAGGTCTAATCACAGTCATGTATATTGGTCTTTTGTAATTAATTGGGAGCTTTGAACGTTTGTCTAATAAATGTTGAAGTAGTCTGTAACGACGGGCAGTTTCTTGTCTTTTTAGTCTTGTATGAGGATTCCAAGGAAGACGTTTGTCCAAGTGGAGTCCTAGATGGCGGATCTGCTTAACTGGGATTAGTGGAATATCATTAAAGGATACTGTAGGACAGGAAGTCGTGGGTTTACGACGAAGGGTAAAGATTATTTGGATTTATTTTGATTCTCCATTTTTGACACCATTCTTGATGGGTTAGGATATGGGATTGGAGTGTTTGGGAGGCAATGAAGGGTGTTTTATTGTTTACTGATAACACACATGTGTCATCAGCGTAAGTGGCGAGGCCAGTGGTGGGATGAGTTGGAATGTCCAGAAATAGTTAAAACACAAATTAATAGACAATGGTCAGACAAAAGGAGGAAACATCAGGCAGAGGTAATAAAGATGTATTGGAACTGAAGAGTAAAAAATAAATTGTTGGCCGAATTCGAAAGAAAAAAGTAGAAACATATTTTGTCAAATGCCGCATATAGATCATCAACAGAAAAAGCAAACCATGGCATTTAGTACGTTTTGCATGGAACCATTTTCACTAAGTGTATTATTAAGAGCATTATTATTTATTTATTTATATATATAGTTTTTTTTACAAATCGTGGACAATTTAAAAGTCAACGCTTCATATAAATAAAGCGTCCCTTGTAAAACCCGTCGATTGTTAGTATCTTCCCTCATCCTTCCCCACCTCGATTATGGATGCTTAGTATACGGAGGACTGTCTGGCGAGCTTGAAATGAAGGTGAAAAGATTAATGAACTCCTTCATAAGATTCATTTTTGGGATCCCCAGGCGTTCTCACATCACTTGCTGGTATTCAGAGTTGAGGTGGGTTTTTATTCAAGTTTTCGGCGACAATACTTCCTTGGTTCCTTTCTATTCCAATCCTTAAAGTCCAAAAAACCTTCGTACATTTACGACATGCTTGCCCTTCGTTCTTTCATTCATCTTTTGAACACTAGATCCCAGCCTATAGATTTGTATATCCCTTCTCATCGAACTGCTTCCTTTGAAAAATCCTTTATTAATCGTGCAGCTTTATTTTAGAATTCCATACCCATTTCGATCCGCAATGCTCCTTCTCTCACTTCCTTTAAACATAATTTATTCATCTACCTCCTCAATTATAAATCTTCCGAAATTATGTAATATATTAGTGTTAGAATATTTCTTTATTTTATATTTTATTTTAATTTTGTTATTTTCTTATCTTGTTTTTCTTATATAAACCCAAAGACTTTTATTTTTTCAAATATAAAATTATACCCTATATATTTATATGTATATAATTTACATTCTATATAAGTTACTGCCTGTTATGTACGCAGCCAGACAATGATACCTTTTTTATTGTACTTTTGTCTTATTCTTACCAGGTATGCAAGTTTAAAATGTCGTTTATTTCTTAAAATATATACACAGTAATTTAAAAGAAGTATAATATATTTTATTCAAAGTACTGACCCTCGCTTTCTACACATTTTGTCCAACTCTCGGGCAATATATGGATACCATTCCAAAAGAATGCTTCATCTTTATTTGAAATCCATTCATCGAGCCATTTTCGTACGTTTTCGAAATTGTTGAAGTGTTGCTCCGCCAATGAGTGTCCCATCGATGAGAAGAGGTGATAATCAGAAGGCGCCAGGTCAGGTGAATACGGCGGGTGGGGTAGGAGTTCCCAACCAAGCGAAGAAATCGTTTCCTTAGTCAATCTGGCTGAATGTGCAGGAGCGTTATCATGCTGAAGAATGACTTTGGCGTGCCTGGGAGCCCAATCTGGGCGTTTTTCGATCAATGCGTGACTCAAATTGATCATTTGTTGTCGGTAGCGCTCGGTATTGACTGTTTCGCCGGGTTTGAGAAGCTCGTAGTAGACTACTCCCTTCTGATCCCACCACACACACAGCATTGTCTTCTTCCCAAAACGATCCGGTCTTGCACTCGATGTGGATGGTTGTCCTGGCGTTACCCATGATTTTTTTCGTTTGGGATTCTGAAAATAAATCCATTTTTCATCGCCAGTTACAACTCGATGCAAAAAACCCTTTCTTTCGTGGCGTAAAAGCAGCATTTCGCACACAGTTTTTCGTTTTTCCATCTGTCGTTCGTCCAATTCATGTGGAACCCATATTCCAACCTTTTGAATCTTTCCCATAGCTCTCAGGCGATCGGAAATGGCTTGCCTAGTGACATTCAACTGTTCTGCCATCATTTGTTGGGTTTGGGTATTGTCTTCGTCTAATAAAGATTGCAATTCGAAGTCCTCAAACTTTTTTGGTCGATTTTCTCGTTTTTGATCAGTAACATCAAAATCACCACGTTTGAAACTTTGAAACCAACGTTCACATGTCCTGACGGTTGGAGCAACATCGCCATAAGTCTCAACAAGAATTCGATGACATTCAGATGCCTTTTTCTTTTGATTAAATAAGAAAATCATGACATGCCGCAAATGCTCTTTATTTGGCTTAAAATTAGACATTTTTAACACCAAAGAAAGGTATGATACGTCCACGTAAAACGACTTAAAAACAACTGACTTTTGTAAACAAATGACTAAATAAATAATTATAATTCCTTGAATAAACTAAATATTGAGTAAATGAAAACTATATCAAGATAATATATTCAACCAGCAGTTGTATGAGGTCAGCTCCGCGGACGGCCGTTTCACAAGGATGAGGAATCCAATGAATGGAGATGGAACGATTAGGAACTGGCCACTCCCAGGACTGGAAGGATTGGAAGGAGGTCGTGCATTAATAGCAGCCTAGCCTCTCAACCGGCCATCTGTCTTCTGCTATGATGTAGTGTCTGCCAACTTATTAAAACCAGTTTCATCATTGATTTTAAGAAGAATATGTCGTAATAAGACGTCATTCTAAGGAGCTCAGTGATGCGGTATGGTATATGCAATAATATTTGACTTCATAGCTTCGTTAGGAGTAGTTAGAAGGTAAACATACTAAAAGTCTCTGCCCCTGGGTAGTGAATTAACGGTGGGGGAGGGGAGAAGGTCCCATTTTTTGGGTTTTTCGATTAATCTCAAAAACGGTGAACTCTGGAAAATATGTTACAAATTAAAATTAAAGATAATTAAATTTCTTATAAAATTAATTCTATACATATTTGTCAGACTTTTAACGGTTTCCGAGATATACATAATTGAAAATCGATAATTTTCTATTAAAAAACAAAACAATTTTGACCTCACTTTTTGTAAAACATTTGTCTCTAGTGTCTTCCACGATCGTTTCTCAGAAAACATGTCAGAATCAAAGTTGTAGACCATAATATTTACTTTAATTTCATATATAGTTTTCTGGCACTTGAAGCAAATTTTTTAATTAAATTGAGGTAAAAATTATTTATTTTTTCTCGAAAATTATCGAATTTCAATAACGTATATCTCCGATACCAGTGGAAGTTTGACAAATATGTATTAAAACAATTTTAAAGGAAATTGAATGAGCTTTAATTTTGATTCGAAACATATTTTTCTAGAGTCCACCGTATTTTAGATATAATCGAAGAATCCAAAAATCGGACGTTCCTCCACCCCCCACCACCGTTAGCTCACTATTTAAATAGATAACGAAGTTGGAATTCTAGGTTCCTTCCAGTTTTCCCCGTGTACTTAACTATACATTTTATGTCATATCTTTTTTTCGAAAGCTATAAGATGGCAATGGTTTATCTATTTTAAATGCAGGATTTAAACCTTATATATTTCCGTAGTTTCAATAGGTTCCATATATTTTCGAATATCACTGATTTGTTGACCAATTTCCTATATTATATCCTTTTATTGGTTATATTATAAAACAATACGCGAGCTCTTGTAACGACACCACTGCTATAAGAGAAAATAGAAAATAAGAGTTGTCCAGTGGATTTTGTAAGACATTTAAGCCTACTGTGCTAGCATTAATGTGTAGAAAGTTGTGTATAAAAAGAAATCCTAAAATTCTGATAAACAATTGACATTCATTTGCATTATGTAAATATGGATCAATATTACATAAATATTTATGTAAGTATTTTTTATTCGAAGACAATATGTTAGAAATTCATATATCTTTATATATATGTGGATAAATTTCTTGACTGTTACTATTAAATGTTTAGTAAGGTTCTTGAGGTTCAGTCATAAAATAAAAAAACAACTATTTTGGCGATGTTTCGAGACTATATTGTTCGGGTTCATAATCATGCCCTAGGAGTGTGGCCAGAAAAAACCGCCAGGTTACAATAAAATTATATAAGTTATACAAGTTAGGGTTTCAAAACATAAAGTTAGCTACAGTACAGTACAGGTATATAACAACATGTGTAGGGTAATAAAAATATATATAATTACAGAATATAGAGGAGTATGAAGCTACTTACAATGTTAATAGTGGATATGATATCGACTAACAATTCTAGTACACAGAATTTGGGAATACCCACACAGTCCTTTTAACTTAATTTTTAAGAAATAGGGTTTTCCCTACTAACCCTTGTTAACTGTCTGTTTAAACTCACTCCCCTAGGTTAGTTGTGTACTAGAATTGTTAGTCTATTCATATCCACTAGTAACATTGTAAGTAGCTTCATACTCCTCTATATTCTGTAATTATATATATTTTTATTACCCTACACATGTTGTTATATACCTGTATTGTAGCTAACTTTATGTTTTGAAATAACTTGTATAACTTATATAATTTTATTGTAACCTGTTTTTTCACTGTAGGGCATGATTGTGAGAACAATATAGTCTCGAAACGTCGCCAAAATAGTTTTTTTTTTTATTTTATGACTGAACCTCAAGAACCTTACTAAACACACACACACACACACACACACACACATATATATATATATATATATATATATATATATATATATGTATAAATATTGTTTAAAAAAGTGAGTAAACCTTTATTTTTTCTGTAATTTTCGGGCGAGCCGAGTGTCCTAACGGTACCCAGTAACAAACGGTACAATATGTAGTTACACAATGGTCGCGGAAGTGAAATCCTTCACCGGTAGAATCCACTGCCATAGGAATATAATGGACGTCCGTCAGGCAGTTAGTAGATATTTCCTAACATCTAATTCCTAACCGATTCGATTCTCTGTCTTTAGAAATGTCATGTCGTTTTGATAGGTCAAGGAAGCGACCCAAGGATGGAATGTTGTACCATAACGAAAGAATTTCGGCTATGACAAGGTTTACTATTTTCAGCACTTCTAAAAATACTATGATACGTACAATAGTGATATAATGCTTATCATAATAATATTATTCGTTTTTTAGTGATTATGATTGATGAGAAAGAAAGTCATTTCTAGTTTGTTTATTACTCCCGTATTTTTTTTAGAATTAACACAACATAACATTAATTAAATTGATTGCTGTCTTCATTATTTTTATTTAAAAAATATATAAAAAACTCCTCTCTTATTTTATTTATTTATTTAATTTTTTTTTACTGAGAATCATATCTGTGGTTATTTGCCAAAAGTTGATACGTCAAATTGCGCAACTTTATACTTTACTGATCATGTACGAGTTTAGAGTTTTATTCTTCTATAAACCAACCAATTCATCTCGTATCCAATCCTTACAATCCAAAATCCTTCGAAAAATTCTCAATGCTCCTTACTTTGTCACCAATAAACTTATGCATAAAGACCTTAATGTTACAAATGCTGCAGATTTAGCCCAAACCAGATATCTATCCTTTCATAGTAAGCTTCATAACCACTCAAATACCCTAATTTCTCAACTTGCTTCCCCACTATTCCTGATAATCCTCCGAGGTGTCTGAAAAGAAGATGGCTCAGAGACCTTATAGTGTAGAATTTTTATTAAAGTGCTACTGATGAGTAGTTCTTTTCAAGTTTTGTCATGTTACTGTAATATTTAACAACACATTTACTTGATGTATATATTTTATACAGTTGTAAATTTAAATAAATTGATATAATAAAATAAAAAATAAAAATTTCTCTATGCCATAATTTAATATATCTAAACAAAAGAAGTTTAGAAGAAAACGTTTTTCTTAAGAAATATCAATTATACATATGATTAACATCAATTATTTCATTTAAAAAACGACGATTTACAAAAAGCTTTCAAAATAGCACCAGAAAAATTGGGATGTTAATATGGGCCCTATTAAAAAAAGTCACCAAAAATAGTTTAAAACAATTCGAAACCGTAAAGAGTTAATTTTTCACATGAATTTTTTTGTAACTAAAATATAAAACCTATAACTAATGAAAACAATATATAAATATTCACACACACACACACACACACACACACACACACACGACAATCCACACAAATATATAGGGTTATTTCCCTTCGTTAAAATCCAATAAAACAATTATGCTAAAACAATACACAATCAAATATTTTAAACAATTTAAAACATAACAATTTTTTTTTTTTAACTTTTAATATAACCTAAAAAACCATTTTTACAATTTTATAACCATCATTTTACAAACAATAAAACAGCCACTCCAATAACCTAAAAACAACAACAGTATTTTGACTCTTTTATACATTAAACAATTATTTTCAACTAAAAATTTTAATAATTCAAATAACAAATAAATATTTTACAATTTTTGCAATAAATAAAAATTTTGAATTTTGACACTTAAATAAGTTTACAATTTTGGCAATTAAATAATTGTAGACCAACATAAATATTTTAGAGCAGCCCTATATCCTAATTGTTAGCTTATAGACTTTAGAATATTGTGGTAAGCTTGATTTAATTTGGAACAATCATTTCTCGTGTTGATGGTATTAATATGTTTTTTTAATGTCCATCATAAATTTTATATTTTAGTTACAAAAAAGGAAAAATTATGTAATTGGACCTCGGACTCTTTGGCCGGGTAGTCCGCCGAGCAGCTCAGTACCCTGGTGTCTGAGCTGGCAAGCACTTGCTGCAGGAGTCGGTGGGCTTACTGGCCTGGAGTTTCGGGGTACCAATTTTTAGTATGTATCTGTCAAATTTTATATTATTAATGACTGGATGGGTGCCAATGTCAGGAAAGATATTTATGAATGGTATTATTTTTCCAGTTCTGAAGAGGATCCCATTAGTAAATACGTAAATAAGTACGTAAATAAAGAGAGGAGAGAGGAGAGGAAAAAAAGGAAATGTATATATGATCTCCAAATATATATATATATATATATACTAAATAAATAAAAATGTAAAAAAGAATATATTTTTTAAACAAAATATTGTTAAATATAAAGGACCTATAACCCGAATATTGTAAAAGAGTTATTTTTATAATTTCTAAGGGTCGACAAAATATAATTTTGATTATATATATATATATATATATATATATATATACAGAAATCGTAATCATAATTGGCTCTTTCAGCCCCGGCACTATCGAAGTTCCCACATTTGGAAAAAATTTATCTACACCTCTCCTCGAATGCCTTCAGAGAACTTTTCATCACAAAAGATGCAACAAGAAATATGTTGAAGTTTCCGCGGAAATGGGGCCCATATTTAGACCAAAAGGTGCGCACATTTACACGAACTCCACCTACGAAAGATGGCCACTATCACATCAAACCTAACAGCATGAGTGACTAAAGGTGTGATTCAAAAAGTAGCTTAAAATCTCCGCTTTCCAGATATCATTGTGAAATCATTTTTACTAAAAATAAGAACATGAAACGAAAACGATTTCACATGTCTCTCAAACGTATACAGCCCAGAATGAACACCAATTTGCACAATAGCTCAAACAGCATCCACACTAGTATAAAGAATGGTTCCAACTGCTCACTGCTATCTTATATTAGCAAATGGCTCCATAGACAGTCCTCGCCACAAGTCTTCAATATCTCACTTAGCCAGTCGGGATTATAATTACCTATATATTACTGTCTACGATCCGTTTCTTAAAAAAGAATGAAGACTGTTTATATATTTATACAATTGAAGATCATTAGGTGTCAGATCTTTGGATACATTCAAGATTTTTTTCTTATTTAATTTTATTTTCTCTCGTTTGTAGAATGTTATCTTATTTTCTTTTCTGTTTATTTAACTATCATCGATGTACGAAGTGTCATTTTTGTATTATTGTTTTTCTTTATTTTTTTATCTCATTATGTCTCAGACCAGATTTTATTTAGTTATTACTGTACTTATCTGTTATTCTTAAGGGACTTTGTCCCAGAATAAAATTATTTTTCTATTCTATATATTCACATAGAATATTTTCTGAACTCTTATATGAAGAGACATCGAAGAAGAGAGTAGACATCCTAGATAGGAAATGATCTATGATGTAATAACGCTGAATAGAGCCCCTGTCTGCTGACTGGGTGCCTTCAAGATTGATCCATGGATCTGTTGCCTCGTTATCTTGGGGCTGATGAGCCGGCAATGTTTATCTTTGCTTCGTCTTGTCTATACTTGATAGATATTCACTGAGTAGGATAACCACATCGTGTAGTAAGAATATTATTATTAATAAATTTGCATTAATTTATTATTTTATTAATCGAAATACACGACTGTATCACAAAAATACAACCAAATATACGGTATGCGAAGTAATGACGAAAAAAAAACTTGTAGAGGAACTACCCTCTTGTAGCATTCTACGGAAATTTGAACAATAGAAGAAGCCGAAGCGAAGTTATTTTCATACGCATTAGAGAATTGCAAAGAATGGTATGGGAAGAAATATGTGAAACGAAAGTTTAATTTGAATTTTAAGGTAATTTGAGAAAGTTTGTTTGTTTATTTCGTTTAACGTCAAATTTATGCTACTATGGCTAATCGGACGATGCTACGGTGGGAGTCCTAAATTTTGCCTATCCAGGTATAATTAGGATAGGGATCTTTAACGAGTACCTGACATCGCACAGGCTCGGGACCCCCATTTTACGTCCCTTCCGAAGGACGGCATAGCTAAGGATTTTTTACTCCCTTTAAAAAATCCTAAGGTCATCTGCCGGGCTGCGAACCCGCGATCTTGGGTTTAGTAAGTTGCTATGCTAACCACTACACTACAGGTGACCCCAATTTGAGAAAGTTTACCTGAAATTAACAACATTAGTTTAGTGTTTTCAATCAAAGAATCAGCGTACGTTTAGCTTTTTATCCTTACACGTTTCAAGGAACAATGACAATAAAATGATTGCACAAATTTTTCTAATTTTCTCACTTAGTCTAGTTTAATTACCCCCAAAATGGGAGACTGCTTTGCAAAAAGTGAAGTATTGGGTTTTACGTTTTTATATAGTCCAGGTGGGTCCTGAGAATAAAATATCAAAAATGAAACTAAATTTAATAAGAGGAAAATGCCTGAGGGGCAAAAAAAACCAAAACTTTTTCAACTTTTTTTTAAGATTTTGAAAGAAAAAAAAAACAAAGAGAAAAATGCTTTTAATCGAAAAAATGTTCTATTTACAAAATTAATGTTTATTAAATTCTGCGTCTAAAGACACCCCTTAAGCAGAATTTGATTCAGGCGTTTAGCCACAATCGGTTGTCAAACATAGACGAATTTTGCCAACTTCACAATAAGTTAGTTTTGGTCATGTTGAAGAGCCTATAACGCAGAAATGTCTATTCCAATCAAAAATGTTATATATCAAAAGTAGTAGATCATTACATTTTGTGCAAGATGGAATTTTTAAAGTAAAAATTTTGCTCATTCCTACTTTGAAAAATTGTTGGTTGATTTTGGATAAACTTTGTTAAAATGACAGAAAAATTAGGAATAGTACACGGAAATTAGCTTCATACCTTGAAATCTAAAAATTATTTTAGAGTGTTTTTATTTTAGCAATGGTTGGCTATAAAAGCGTGTTTTTATAGTTTTCTTCTTTTTTTTTAACTATAATTTTTATATGTATTTTTAGTTTTTTGGAAGGAAAATTCCATTTCGTATCTGTTCATTATTCATACAATTCAGATATTCTTACTTTTGTTTTTACGACCAAAAATTATTATATTAAATTTATAATACAGAACGATATAAAATTACAAGATAGATCATAGATATTTTACAAGAGTTGGTTTGGATTGAAATAGGTCAAACCTAGCATTATCTACAATATTACGCCTTGCTCTTTATGTTATTTGGCACGGTTATTTTCTACTTCTTACGTAATGTCGATATCAGAGAACAGCCACTGTCCACTTCTTATTGACCTATAGGCAGGCTACTTAGAGAAGTTTAAAATAATATTGAATTATTCTATTTCCTAAGAGGATCGGTCAAACGAAATGTTATTCTTACGAAATCCACAGCTGAGACTAACAGAAGGTCAACGAGGAACCGCTAACCGAAATAACATGCAGTAATAAATAACGATCAGCTCTAGGTCGGAGGAGTCCTATATCAGCCTCTGCCTCGTCCGACTTTAGGTCACCTTGCTCAACAGAATTATAGATTGTGATAGATTGAAAATTTAGATTACGGCTGCTTCTTCGGAAATATTCAATGAGAAAAAAATTATAAAAAATATTGTTCCGTCAACAAAGTTTTTTTTTTTTTTCTTTTCACCTATTTACTGATATTTACAACTGCATAGAATATATCTGTCATCCCATTGAATAAACGATTGAGGCGAATTTTGACTAAATTGATTTAAGTGACTAAAAAGAATCATGTAGATTTTTCGTTATCTATACTATTATAAAAAAGTACAAGCCATTTTTCGCTTGTGATCACTAACCGAGAAAACAACTAAACTAATCTCTACCAAATTTCAACCACATCATCTCCATAGTTTAAGGAAGGTTTAGCAATAATAATATTTACAGATTTTCAATTATATTGCCATAAAAAAGCGATAAATATCTGGTGCGCAGTGAAGTTTGATAATCAACCGATAGGTGGCGAGCATCATCCGAGAGAGGTTACAAAGGTATTATGTTTTATACAGCTAGAAATTTATGATAACATTTACATATTTTCAAATCAATTTTTTTTTAAAAATGCTATCAATATATGGAGCGAAATGTGGATCCCATTGCAGTTTAAAAATCGACCGATATGTGACAATTATGCATTAGAGTTTGCAATGGTAAAAATAATAAACCCAACTGTACCTAATTTTAACTACAACATCTTCATAGTTCTAGGAAGGTTTATAACAATAATCTATACTATCATATAAAAGGACGAGCCATTTTTCGTTCATCACTAACCGCGAAAACAACTAATCTCTACCACATGATCTTCATAGTTTACGGAGGTTTAGCAATATTAAAATTTACAGATTTTGAATTATGTTGCCATAAAACCATTCGAGAGAGGTTACAAAGGTACGGTGTTATATAGAGCTAGAAATTTATGATAAAATTAACTTCTTTTCAATTCAATTATTATTAAAAATGCTATAAATATATGCAGCGAAATGTGGATCCCATTGCAGTTTAAAAATCGACCGATATGTGGCGATTATGCATTAGAGTTTGCAATGGTAAAAATAATAAACCCAACTGTACCTAATTTTAACTACAACGTCTTCATAGTTCTAGGAAGGTTTATAACAATACTCCATACTATCATATAAAAGGACGAGCCATTTTTCGTTCATCACTAACCGCGAAAACAACTAATCTCTACCACATGATCTTCATACTTTAAGGAGGTTTAGCAATAATAAATTTTACAGATTTTGAATTATATTGCCATAAAAAAGCGAGAAATATGTAGTGCGCAGTGAAGTTTTGTAATCGACCGATAGGTGGCGAGCACCATTCGAGAGAGGTTACAAAGTTACAGTGTTATATAGAGCTAGAAATTCATGGAGCGAAATATGAACAGAGCAGTTTAAAAAAAAACCGATAGGTAGCCATTCTACAACAGAGTTTACAATGGTTTAACTATTAAATCCAACTGTACCAAATTTTAACCACGTCTTTATAGTTCTAGGGTGGTTTGTAACAATAAATTTTATTGTAAAAATAATTAAAATGTATAGTCTTGAGTGCCAGAAACGAGGTTTGCCAAACTGTCATATACTTTTATGGCTAGAAATTAAAATCCAACCAGATGGATACATAAAATTAATTTTGCCAAATTGGATGTCTAATTATGCTTTTATGTACACTTCAAACACCTAATAAATGCAATTTTAACCAGGTTAAAAATTACTGTCGTGCGTAAAAATATCTTAGAAGATATAATGCTAAGTTCCATACTTCAATACAAGATTTGTATCGATAAACAAATAAAATTCAATTTTTATTTAAAATAATCGTCTATGAAGTCGTGAAGAGTATGCTAGGTTAATAAGCGGTTAAGTATGATGTTCATTTTAAAACATAGTTATTTAAAACGAACATTTTACTTAAACACTTATTCACCATGAAGAAACACATCCGTTCTTTTTAGTTACTTAACTCATTTTAGTCAAAATTTGATTTAACCACTAATTTACTAGGATTAAAACCTGACTTTTTTTATTCGAATCAATATAGATCGTTAAATGGTAGGTCCAAGCGACGAATGTTACATAACAAAAAGTTTTCTCGATTATATTTTTGACAAGAAATTCTTGTCGAATTTTCGATCGGAGCCACATCAACAGAGCGAGAGCTTGTCAAAGTATTACATTTTTGAGTGTGAAAAAAACATCACACCAAAAAAGTATAGCCTCCCAGACAAAAGACATATCCATGTCAAAAAAAAAAAAAAAAAAAAAAAAAAAAAAAAAAAAAAAAAAAAAAAAAAAAAAAAAAAAAAAAAAAAAAAAAAAAAAAAAAAAAAAAAAAAAAAAAAAAAATCGATGTAAAGAACGCGATATTATTACTATATACAGTTTGACATTAATGCTATTATCTGATACAGATCTACCTTTACGTATCTCAGAAATAGGTCATTCATGAAGGAAGGTCATGCTAAGAACTTTTCGGAAAAACCACAAACCGCAAAACTCTTTTTATTCCCGGATCAAGGTTATGGAATCAGGGCAAATAGCACTCACCTGAGTATATTCGCAAAATATCAATATATTTACTTTTCAAGGTAATACGTTCTCGGTAAATGCGTTTTTTTTTCTTCCATAAATGTGACGTAATGTTAAAAATAAAACAATTGAAGGGCGACACCATGTTAGCAAAACGGAATGCTAGATTTCATGAATGCTAAAGGTGGTTAATCGAATTATTATATCAGTGGGTCGGCTTTAATCTTATGCCGAGGGGTCTCGTTTAAATGTTCTCAACATTGTGAGGTCAGCACAATCAAATGATTGGAATGAAATAAAATAAAAAAATTAGAACATCCAAGCTACGATCGAACGCCTCTGAATCAGCAAGGTAGCTAAATTCTGAAATGTATAAATGTTTTTTCCGGCCATCTCGTGAATTCAATAATACGAATATTTGACAGAAAACTTAATTATTAAATTCAAACATAAGACTAAAACGAAAAGCAACTGCCTGTCGTTACAGACTACTTCAACATTTACTAGACAAACGATCAAACCTCCCAATTCATTACAAAAGACTTATTTACATGACTGTTATTAGACCTATTTGGACTACAGAGTTGAGGTTTGGGGCTCTACTAAACCATCCAATTCATCTCGTATTCAATCCTTACAATCCAAAATCCTTCGAAAAATCCTAAATCTCCCTTACTTTGTCACCAATAAACTTATCCATAAAGACCTTAATGTTCCATACATTGCTGATATAGCCCACAGGAGATACCTATCCTTCCATAGTAAGCTCCATAACCACTCCAATCCACTAGTCTCCCAACTTGCTTCCTCCTCCATCCCTGATAATCCTCCGAGGCGTCTGAAAAGAAGATGGCCTAGAGACCTTTTAGTGTAAATTTTATTGAAGTGCTACTAGTGAGTTATTTACATGCCATTGTATTCACTGTCAACACATTTACTTGCTGTATATTATTCTGTACAGTTGTAAATATCAATAAATGAAAAAAAAAAAAAAAAAAAAAAATTCAAACATATTAGATTCAGAAGTTAGTTTTAGGATTGATGAATTAATTGCCACTTCTATTGGAATTATTTTATTAGGAAACTAGTTTCGAATGCTAAACATTCATCTTCAGTTCTAAAACATATAAAATTTTCAAAACATCAGCATTTTGTTACATGGATTATATATACTGAAGTTTTCAAAAATTTAAGACAAGAAATCAAATATATTGGCACTCACCTGATGAAGTCAAACGGAGTTCTGAAAGATACGAAGAGTGGAAGGTGAAGGGGTAGGTAGGTTAATATTTTTTAGGTTGCTTTGAATGCTGGTTTTGAATGTTCATGTTGAACATTCATCATTAGTTTTAGAACGTTCCAAGTTTTCAAAGCATCAACGCTTAGTTGCATGGATGGTGTGTGCTAAGGTTTCTACTTCTCTTTCCCTTTCGGTTGACCCCATCAGGTGTGTGCCAATATATTTGGTTTCTTGTCTTACATTTTTGAAAACTTTAGTATATGGTCATTGGTACAAAAATTTAAATGCAAAAAGTAACAATAAAGATAAAATACATATAAACCAATTAGTCACACAATCCAGTAACAAAATAAAAGAAAATAAACAAAAAAAAGATATAAACACTCAAAAGAAAATAACCGATTTTTACATCAACAATAATAACAAAAATATAATAGAGCATGCAAAGAATAATACAGATGCAATAGACAATATAAATAACACAACAATAATGAGAAATAATATAAATAATCCAAAAATGTTCCATAGAATAACATATATACCAGGACTCACTAATAAAATAATTCATAAACTCAAAAAATTTGATTTTAATAAAAAAACAGCCCCAATAAATAAAAACAAAATCATTAACATAATAAACAAGAAAAATAAGATAATAGACCCAATGCAAAAAAAGTAATTTAATATATAAAATAGAGTGTAATACGTGTAATAATATATACATCGGAGAAACCAAGCAAAAACTTGAAAATAGAATCAAACAGCATAATGCAGACACCAAAAACATAAAAATATCAATAAAACAGCATTATCACAACATGCAATAAACAATAACCACAAATTCAATTTTTTAAAAAACCAACATTTTATTTTATGAAAGAAACAGTTACAAAAGAAAAATTTTGGAATCCATCTTCATAACAAAAAATTTGGACACAGCTGTAAATTTCAAAACAGATACACAAAAAATAGGAGCCCACTATGCACTACTAATAAACAAACTGAATATATAAATGTTAACCTTTAGACCTATTGCAGTAATGGACAGTGATAATGAGGGTGGAAATATGAACAAAAATTTTAGTTCTAATAGAGTTTTTATTTTCTCGTTATTTTGAGGTAATTATATCAATTAACAATAGCTATACGATAATAATAAATTTTGCAAAATCATAGATGTGCAGTTGAACATTGTACTTTTTTCATATATTTATTTATTACGATTTTTGTATTTATATTGTTTTTATGTGTTATTCATTAAGTTTTTGTCCATTAAATTTTTGATGAGAAAATTATAAGAGAATGTTCGATGCGAGCAACACTAACAGAAAGTGTCAACATGTTACATTTTTGTTGAGGGTGAAAAAAACGTTACAACAAATAAATAGAACTCCCTAGGCAAAAGACACACCCATGTCAAAATTATTATTTTTATTATATTATTCAACAATACTTTCTCATTACTTAATAAGTAATAATTTCCACAACATTCTGTAAACCGTCTCTATATATCAGATTTTTTTTTTTTCTTTATCCCATCAATAGATGACAAAGCCCTATTATTGCAGCTAGTCAACTCAACATATTGTTGTTGTTGTCGATGGGAAAAAAACAGAAAGGGATCATATTCTGCGAAGGGTCTTCAGCCTAGAGGAAGTCTGGGATCAGGTTACCGTCGAGACAGAGTGGCGCAGTCAATACAGTTTCGCAGGGTTCTCAGGGTTATCTTCAGATTACGAACCATAAATTTTATTTTTCATAATGTTCTAAAAATCATATCAAACCTTGTGATAAAATAAAATCTGGTGAATTATTGCTTCCTTCCCCTGATTATATCCGTGGTTTCTTGTTTTTTCTATGTTATTTTTAGCTCCGCAAACGGAGCGGTTATCTTAACGATTTGTTTTACCATAATAGTTTCCTGTTTTAGACAGATTTATGAAGATAAAAGAACTGACCTTTTTAGGAACCGTGGCAATAGTACAATCGGATATAAAGAACAAAATAGTTGGTCCTATAAAATATAGTGAACAATTGGTTATGAACAATATCAAAACAAAGATATTTCTTTTTTTTTTAAACCTTCATATTATGTAATTGTGGATGTGCATATTTTGTGGTATGTATTTTCCTTCCCCTTTTTTTGTTTTTTAAAAATAAATACATAAGCAAATTCATTTTACGTAAGAACAATAAAAACATTGGGACTTATGTACTCCAACTAGGGAAGGAAAGATGGGTTAGTCTACAGGTTGTATTATCTATTGTAGTGTAGGCTGGGAAGGTCAAGATTTATTCCGTGGGTCCACCACTAAATAGATTTTAACACTCCCAAATGGGATTCGAACCCCTGATCTTCATTACCAATCCATCGAGCCTTCGATTCCATAAACTGAATGGGCATATAATAACTATATACATATTGTAAGTATGGATTAAGTTATGCATATTTGGATCATAAACACAATTTATTGTCGTTTGCTGTTCGTTATAACCGATAGTACCGATTAAAAAGAAAACTGGCTAGAACGTACAAAAACCACCAGTCCCTTAAAGTTCGTTATAAAAGATTTTGACTGTACATATAACTAAATATAAAGGAGAAACGTTTAACCTGGCATCCACATACAATACTAAATAAAAAAAAAACTAGACAAACGCTTCAAGATTCCGATTAATTAAAAAAACTATTTTACAGTACAGTAATTAGACCTATTTAATGATCCTTACTTTGTCACAAAAATAAACTTATTTATAAAGAGGTTAATGATCCATATGTTGCTGATTTAGCCCAAACCAGGTACCTATCCTTGCGGGACCTTATCATAACTTTAATTGAAGTGCAACCAGTAGGTAGTTGCTTTACAAACAATTGTCATGTTATTATCACATTTACTATATGGATTTTTTAAAAAATTTTTTTTATACAGTTGTAAATTTCAATAAATGGATAAATAAAATAAAAAATAAAAAATCAATCAGAATTCTTATGAAAAGGCCAAAATATCTTAATATATATAAATTACGTGTCGCCGCCTAGGGGCCGGCTAACACCTAAACTACTGAACCGATTTTAATCAAATTTGCACACCGTGTGCAGTTTGATCCAACAAAAAAGATAGGATACCTTAGTCGCAATATTATTTGTATATTATCTGCAAGTCACAATTATCTGTTAGCTCTATACGATTCTAACATATGGCGGTATAAGGTTATACTATTATATAAAAGGTCAAGCAATGTTTCGTTTGTGTTCACTAACCGCCAAAAACTACTAAACCAATCTCTACCAAATTTTGACTACATCATCTTTATATAGGATGGTTTAGCATAGTAAAATCTAATAATTTTCAACTAATTCTTTATTGAAAAATGAATATTGGATAACAGTGAAGTTCCGCAATAGCAATCTACCTACAGTGTTACGAGGTGAACATTGATAATAAAATTTACTTATTTTCAATTAAATTGTTATAAAAAGGATATGGAGTGAAATATACCAAAGTTTAACTACATCATGTTCATAATTCGGGTACAATGTTGAGTGTTAGAAACGGGTTTTGCCACACTATGACATACTTTTATGGTTAGAAATTAAAATCCAACCAGATCAAATCAATAAAATTATTTCTGTCGAATGAAAATTATTAAAAATCAAAATGCCGATCAATATTGTGTGTAAAAATATCAACTTTGTACCTTTAGTTGTGAGCACTGATAATGCAGTTTCGTAATAGTCTCTGTCCATCTGAATTACCAACTCATATATTAAAATTGAAAATTGAATGTCTAATTATGCTTTATGTTATCTTCAAACACCTAATCAATCTAAATTTAACCCAGTTAATAATGGCTGCTATGCGTGAAAAGGTATCTAAGATCTTCACTTATGAGAGCGGGCGAAGCCTCGACGGGGGATGATGAAGTTATATATAAAAGGACAAGCCATTTCCGTTCGTTATCACTAACCGCGAAAACTATAGAACTATTTTACAAATATAAATCTTCTTCATACAAGGAAGGTTTAGCAATAATAAAATTTATATATTTTCTATTAAATAACTGTTTAAAAAGCGATAAATATGTGGAGTGCAGTAAAGCAAGCGCCATTTAAGAGAGGTTACAATGATCCGGTGTTAAATATAGCTAGAAATTGATAATAAAGTTACTTAATTCAATTAAATTGTTATCCAAAAAGCTATAAATATGTGGCTAGCGACAATAGCGTTTTAGTAAAACTAATGAACCTATCTGAACCAAATTTTAACTACATCATCTTCATAGTTCTTGAAAGATTTAAAATTAGAAAGTTTACCATAATAATAACTTATACTATTATATAAAAGGACAAGCCATTTTACACGAATACTACTGAACCAATCTGTGCTAAATATTAACTACATCATCTTCATAGTTCCAAGAAGGTTTAGCAATATTAAAATCTACTGATTTTTCATTTATTTATTATTAAAAAAAGAAAATACGTGGACAACAGTGAAGTTTGAAAATTGACCGATAGGTGGAGAGGTTCTACGCGAGAGGTTACAAAAGAGCTTGAAATCGATGATAAAATTTACTTATTAAACTATAAAGAAAATTATTAAAAAAGATTTAAATATGGTGTGCGATATGTGGATCCCAGTGAAGCTTGAAAATCGAACGATTGTGTATAGCACCAAAAAGTTAACAATGGTAAACTGAACCTATCTGTACCGACATCTAAATAAATAATTTTTATAATTCTAGGAAGGTTTTGCAATGGTAGAATTTACAATAACTAAAATTTAAATGTACAATGTTGAGAGGCAGGACTGGGGTTTGCCACACTGTCATATACTTTTATAGTTCGAAATCAACATCCAACCAGATGAAATCTATAAAGTTATTTCTGCCGAATACAAATTATTACTAAATATGTCGATCCTTTACTTTTTTAATTGTGTGGATCCACGGGCCTTCTGTCGTAAGCACTGATAATGCAGTTTATTTTCCGCAAAAGTTTCTTAAATCCAACTTGATTACCAATTCATACATTAAAATTAAAAAATAATGGTGGTTTTACGCAATCTCCAATCTAATCAGTGTGAATTAGATTATAAAACTGCTATGCCATTGAAGAAATAAAAATAAAACTTAATTATATAAAATTTATCTTTCACGTTTAGTTATCCTGTACTATGAGTAATGATTGTCTAACATCGATGCAATGTGATGAATGCAAAGTCAGCAGTTAAGGCAGATAGATTCTAAAACAGCTGATCAAAAACAATTTTTAAATATTTAATTTACTAGACAAACGATCAAAGCTTCCAATAAATTACAAGAGACTCATTTACATGACAGTTATTAGACCTATATGGACATACAGAGTTGAGCTTTAGGGCTCCACTAAACCATCCAATTCTTCTCGAATCCAATCCTTACAATCCAAAATCCTTCGAAAAATCCTTAATGCTCCTTACTTTGTCACCAATAAACTTATCCATAAAGACTTCAATGTTACATATGTTGCTGATTTAGCCCAAACCAGATACCAATCCTTTCATAGTAAACTGCACTCCCACACGAATCCATTAATCTCCCAACTTGCTTCTCATTTGATACCTGATAACCCACCGAGGCTTCTGAAAAGAAGATGGCCAAGAGACCTTCTAGTTTAGAACCTTTATTGAAGTGCTACTAGTGAGTAGTTCTTTACAAGTGATTTACATGTCATTGTAAACATTTCCTCAAATTTACTTGATGTATATTGATGTACAGTTGTAAATATCAATAAATAGTTTTAAAAAATATATACATATATTTAAAAAGACTTAAGATTTGCTATAAGTGTTTATGGAATTATGCCTACATAATAATTCCACATTGAAGAGATGTAGACTTAAATTAGTTTGTTCGAATATTTATGGCTTCCTGGAATATGTTCCTCGACGTTTTTCCCTGTTTATTTACGAAATCTTCAACAACTAATTCTTTCCGTTTAAACGATAAAATAGCTTTGTCGTGTTTAAACATTGAGTCAGGAGGGAAACCAGTGTTTGTTGTGCGGATGCCTTTATGATGTCGGAGGTTTTTCAGGTCGAAATAATATTTTCTCGTTCCTAGTTTGCGTTGAGTGCTTGTGAAATATTCCGCCTAGTATCCTAGTTCTATCAATAGACGTGCTTCTATTCCAGAAGTTAGCCTCAATTGGTTTTCATGACTGTCAATTCGCGGGCCATTCTTTACTCTTCGGAACTAAATCATTCGGCGGCGATAAAATCAGATTGAGCTTTCGATTGCCGATCTCGATTATGTAGCCCAGGCGCAATCGATTTGAAAGACAATGGGGAAATTAAAACTACCATTGGCTAATGGCCTATTGCTTAAATATTACCTTAAATCAATTAGATAAAAAAAAAAAAAGTAAAGTAAAACAATGAATGAAGTGTCGCCCGAGATTCCAGTCATTAACGAAAGAGTAATTCAGATCATGAATTATACAAGGCGTTACATCGATCAATTAGCAATATAGAAGCCATGATTTAAGCCATTTTTAAATATTATTATTATTTTTTTTGAAATCTTATCTTAAATACTGTTATAATTCAGTAATATTGTTGTTTTTCTGGTTACTTTCAATGCAAAATCATTTAATTGTTTTTTTTTAAATTTTTGGATAATATATTATGAAAAAAAATGTACGTTAAGAAATCAATTTCTCCCAGACAGGGAGAAACAATACATCACAGATATGAATATCTATAATCTAATGCTAAAATCAACAATTAAATTAAATTAAAAATCAATTATTTTTCGAAATAATGTCGAGAGAAAAAAACGGTTTCAAATGCGACTTTTTTCATTCAAACCAATATAGCCCCTAAACGCCTAGGTCCTAGCAACAAAAGTTACATAACAAAAAATATTTTTCATTTAATTCCTCACAAGACAGCTTTCCTGAAATATTTGATTTAAGCAGCACCAACAACGTGTCAAAATGTAACATTTTTGAGGTTAAAAAAAAATCTTACACAAGAAAACTCAAGACCCCCGATTAAATTTAAATTACAAGAAACTGCTCGTCGTTTTTGACTACTTCAACATTTACTAGACAAACGTTTAAAGCTCCCAATTAATTTCAAAACACTCATATACATTACTATGATTAGACCTATTGGGACGTACGGAGTTGAGCTTTGGGGCTCCACAAAACCATCCAATATATTTCATATTCAATCCTTACAATCCAAAATCCTTCGAAAAATGCTCATTGCTCCTTACTTTGTCACCAATAAACTTATCCATAAAGATCTTAATGTTCCATATGTTGCTGATTTAGCCCAAACAAGATACCTATCCTTTCATAGTAAGCTCCATAACCACTCAAATCCACTAGTCTCTCAACTTCCTTCCTATTCTATTCTTGACAACCCTCGGAGGGGTCTGAAAAGAAGATGGCCTCGAGAAGTGTTACTAGTGGGTAGTTGATTCACAAGCAATTGTCATGTTATTGTAATTATTATCAACACGTTTACTTGATATGTTTTGTAAAGTTGTAAATTTCGATAAATGGATATATAAAAAATAAAAGGATTTCTAATGATTCATATGATTTATTAATCTATAACTTTTTTAAAATACTAGGAAATTTTTATCTACTTGATATATTAGTTTCACTCCCTAGTCGTTAAATTTATAGTTATTTTCATTTAAATGGATCGCGAAGTTGGAATTCTGGGTCCCTTCCAGTTTCTCACATGTATTTAACTTTGCATTTTAGTTCATATAGCAATGGGTTTTTTGTTTTCAAAAGGGTCTATTTTGTCTTTAGGTGAAGGTTTATTTGTCTTTAATGCAAGATTTAAACCAAATGTATTTCCATAGTATCAATAGGTTCCATTTATTTTCGAATATCGCTCCTTTGTTTACCAATTTCTCTACCTTTTTTGCTTATATTATAAAACGTTAAGCCGGCTCCACACATTCGTGTTATGTCATAACACGCAACACGAAACAGACATGCTCGTCAAAGATTGGCGAATGTGTGGATGGGCACTCGGCTCGTGTTATGTGTTATGATATTGTTTCAGATCCTGCTATAGCCACATAGCCAGCTCCACACATTCGTGTTATGTCATAACACGCAACACGAAACAGACATGCTCGTTGAAGATGCCGAATGTGTGGATGGGCACTCGGCTCGTGTTATGTGTGTATCGCTATAGGAGGCGGTTTTAACACACATCAAAAGAAATTTGTTTTGCCATAACACAAGCCGAAACAGAGACCATCGACTATTCACAAATTCGCTTAGCAACAACGAATAATCGTGAAGACAAGTTAATCATTGTTATCAATAATAAATTTGACAATAAACACGTTAAGTAAGCACATTTTTTTTTTAAATTTTTTAAATTTAAATCGATAACTAATTTCATACATTTTGAATTGAACTGGACTATGTTAGGTATATTTTATTTACGGTAGCATTTGTAATGGGAAACTACGTTGTTGACAGAGTTTTTCGTAGCTTATATGTAGCTTTGCTCTTAGTTCAGTCTGAAAGTAAATAGATCATGGCGTAAATAAAGCTTATGCAAACTTTATTAACACTTGAGTTGATGTGATAATGAAATAATAAGAGCTGATTCTCAGGAGATTAAGTAGCCTCGCATTAAAAAAAATGGTATTTGAGAGACTAAAGAATCCTGAAACAATGACAAAATAAAATATAAGATTTAAGAAAGGAGGAGACCGAAAGATAAAACTCAATTTCTCCTAAACAGGGAAAAACTATAGATCATAGCCCAGACTAAAATACATGTTTTTAAATACAGCAAAAGATACTTGTACATGTTTTTAAATTGAAAAAGAAACAGGTAGATTCCTGCCAATTCTCTCACTCACTTCTAAAACCAGCAATGCAATTTTTTTCCTCTAATCCGATTTTGTAATCTTTTTCCGTTTCTAAAAAAAGTTTGTCTACAGGTACAGTTTACATATCAAATAAAAGCTAATTAAATTTCCTTTAAATTCTTTCTTGAAGAAATTATTTTGAAACCCGTACTTCTGTTAGAATGCAGCCGAGAACTTGACTCAACGGAAAATTTATGAATATTGCGAAAAATTACTATTTATGGAGAACTGTATTTCCGCAACCAATTAATCTACATAGCTGCGGTTAGAATTAAATTGTCACACATTTAGTACTCCTTAATAAAGTAAATGCTATGTCAAGCAAATTTTCATATTTCAGAGATATAAATGAAAAACGAAAATAGTGCTACAATTCCGAGGTTTATTGAGTACTACGAACAACCCACCTGATTTTGAGGTTTGAAAACTTGGATTTTAACTATCCTCATGGGTCCTAACAACATATTAAAAAATAGTAGATACATGCATTTTTACGAACTTGGCTTATTTTAGTAGGTATTGATATATCGTCATGACAACAGAGAACTGTTTCGTCATTGTTTAGTGTGTTATGTGTTATGACATAACACGAATGTGTGGAGCCGGCTTTATGCGAGCATTTTTTAAGACATTTTATTCTACTGTGCTTGTACGTAATAAATGTGGAGAAAGTTTTGTATAAAAAGAAATCCTAAAATTGTGATATACAAGTGGGAATCATTTGCATTATACAAATATGGATCATTTGACCTATCCTTTCATAGTAAACTCCATAACCATTCAAATCCATTAGTCTCTCAAATTTCTTCCTATTCTGTTTTTGACAACCATCCGAGGCGTCTGAAAAGAAGATGGCCTCGAGAACTTCTGATTTAGAACTTGATTCACAAGCAATTGTCATTTTATTTTCAAATTTACTGTATGTATGTTTGTTTTTTTATGTACAGTTGCAAATTTAAATGAATATGTAAATAAAATAAAAAAATCTTCCAGAATTATCAAGACAAGCCAAAATAGAATGATTTACAAATTCTCTTTCACGTTTAGTTATCCTGTACTATGAGTAACGATTGTGTAATATCAATGCAATGTGATAAACGCAAAGTCAGGAGTTGAGGTAGGTGGATTCTAAACCAGCTGATCGAGCAATTACCCGCAGAACCAAGGATGACCAATCAAGGATAACCAATTAGTGCAGAGCTTGATGTGTCTTAACTGGCAATTATAAAAGTGAATAAAAGAGTCAACTTTGAAGCGATGGAGTACTTTTTTATCACTGAATACAACAAGTAAATGAGAGAGATTATGATTACAAAAATATTCCAAAACCTTGAGAAGAAACTACTCCGTGGTAGTATTCTAAAAATAATTCGAAATCAGAAAGAAAAAAAAATTATCGGAAATATAATGAGTAGGTTTAAAATCTTGGCTTTGAATGAGTATGGGACTTCAGACTTCAGTTTGGAATGATAGTTATCAAACACGACCCAACATCCACGAACACGAACAACATTATAGGAAATCATAAAATTTTATAAATACATTTTTAAAATATAATTATGAATTTTTTAGGTATCCAGAACAAATAAAGGAGAGAGTGGAGAGTATGTCTATTAGAGCAGAAGACAATATTAATATATACAAAATAATGGGGTGTATAAAAAAAAAAAATGACAGTTTCTTAAACAAATATTTATATTATTATTTCTTTGATATAAAATTAAATTAATATTCAAAGTATAGTCCATTGTTATCTACCGTCATTACCCATCTGCTAGCCAATTGCTCGATGCCAGGCAGATACCATTCCTTGGGATGGCTGTCAAAGAACTATTGGACAGCATTTTCAACTTCCGCAAAATTATCAAATTTTTTCCCTTGAAGAAAATGGGACCATCGAAAGAAGTAGTAATATACCTTCGCACCTTCAGAGGTCTGGACTATATGGAGGATGAGGCATGAGTTCAAACCCATGAAGTTGTGTAAACTTTTCTGCTGATTGTTGAGTAAGTTCGTGAGGGACTATTCTACAGGTCTTTTTCACCTTCCCCATGGAGAGAAGATGGCGACTAACAGTATATTTCGACACTCCACACTCCCTGGCAAGTTCGCGAGTACTTGTGGACGGATTTGACTCAACAGCTTCCTTCAGAACCTCATCAATACCCATTAATGGCCGCCCGGAGCCCTTTTTCCTTTCCAACGTCGTATCTCCTCTTCTAAATTTTTCAAACCAACGCCGCGCAGTGCGCTCTTCAAGGCCACCTTCCCCTTCATATTTAATAATTTCACGAGTTGCTTCAGCGGCTGTAAATTTTTTTTTTCTAGTAATGTCTTAAAATTACGAGAATTTCGTAGGACACTGTCATGTTTCTTGTTTGAAATAAATAATTGAACTGAGGCTTTTTTTGAAGAAGTCCAGTGTTAGAAACATGGTTAGAGAGTGTTCTAAAGAGATTATTAAGTATTGGTAAATAATAAATAGCATTAAGATATTTACAGACTTTAGAACTCTGGAATTTGATAAGACGGTCATTATTTTTTTATACACTGTTTTAATAAAACGTTTCAAGGAAAAACAAAAATTCTTAAGGTTACCTTTCATGGCATATTTTTTTTAAAGATAAGAAGACCCAGAATAGACAGCCCCACAAAACCAACGGTCGCCCCGGTAGCGGTCCCAGACATAGGGGCACAGAGTTAGCGGGTCAGTGCAGAACGATAGGGTGTCCTCCATGTCTTTGTGTCGTCTGCCCCACATCCTGGGGAATGATACGTCAACCGCTGCTGGGTATAGAGGGGAGTTTTTTCTCCAGGCAGGGATCTTGTCACCTTTTTTGTCAAAGATAATTTTCAAAGTACAGGAAACCTCTGGGGCAAGAATGCGTTATTGTCGTCCCATTGACAGACCCATCGAATCATACAAATGCTAACAGTCCGTGAGAAACGCATAGATTTCAAGCTAGCTGTATGTAATGTCTTTCAGGTGGTGTCAAAGGTACTAATATTTTTATTTATTTATCAGTTATATATTTCTTTACTATTATTAAATTTAAGAAATTTCACGAACATAAACAACATTATAATTCACCATTTAAAAAAAAAAAAAAAAAAAATAGATCATGCATAGCTACAATCTAATAATTGGGTGTATATAAAAAATTGACCGTTTTTTAAACAAATATTTGTATTATTGTTTCTTTGATATAAAATACAATTAATACTCAAAGTATAATCCATTGTTATCTACCGTCATTACCCATCTGCTAGTCAATTGCTCGATGCCATGCTGATACCATTCTTTGGGATGGCTGTCAAAGAACTCTTGGACGGATTTGACTCGACAGGTTCCTTCAGAACCTCATCAATATCCATTAATGGGCGCCCGGAGTCCTTCTCCCTTTCCAACGTCGTATCTCCACTTCTAAATTTTTCAAACCAACGCCGCGCAGTGCACTCTTCAAGGACACCTTCCCCTTCATATTTAATAATTCAATAATTCCGGTAATGTCTTAAAATTACGAGAATTTCGTGGGACACTGTCATGTTTCTTCTTTGAAATCCATAACTGAACTGAGGTTTTTTTTTTTTTTTTTAAGAAGTCCTGTGTTAGAAACAAGCTTAGGGAATGCTCTAAAGAGATTATTAAGTATTGGTAAATAATAAATAGCATTAAGATATCTGTAGGCTTTTGAACTCTGGAATTTTGTAAAATGGTCATTTTTTTTATACACCCTATTACCGATCACTTAAGGTACACTTGATTGTATAGAAGGATCAATACAATTAGGATTGGTGGATTAATTGCCACTTCTATTGGGATTATTTTATTAGAAAACTAAATAAATAAAAACTAAATCTTCTCAGGTGATTGCCAATGTTTGATTTCTTGTCTTACATTTTTAAAAACTTTAGTTTACGAGGTGTGATCAAAAAGTTCCAGGACTTTTTATATACTATGGGAATGCAATGTCTCACAGCGATGCGGTTGGCAGCATTGTATTGCCTGACTCAACAGGAACACAGCTGTGTTTGCAGATCAATCATAACATCACTGAAAGTAACATTAGCACAGTTTGTTTGAGGTTAGTTTTATAGAGTTTGGCTATTTTATGAAAATGAATGTGAAAGAAGAGCAACGTGTTTGTGTGAAACTGAACAAAACGTTTTCTGAAACCTTTTTGATAATACAAGAGGCTTTTGGTGAAGAATGTCATCAGTGGTTCAATAGGTTTAAAGATGGCCTTTTTGTGTAAAAAACGCAATGACTGTCATTCCTCAGCCCCCCCTACTCACCTGACCTGGCTCCAGCCGACTTTTTTCTATTCCCGAAGCTCAAGAGACACCTGAAAGGACGAAGATTTCAAACAGTTGACGAAATTAAAGAAAAAACAACGGAGCTGCTAAACACCTTTACAAAAGAAGAGTTTTCTGGGGCCTTTGATCAGTGGAAACACCGGTGGGAAAAGTGTATAGCTTCCCAAGGGGAGTACTTCGAAGGAGACTAATTTGAATAACCTGTATGTTGTATGAATAAATGTATAAAAATTCAGTCCTGGAACTTTTTTATCACACCTCGTATATAATCCATGTAACATAATACTGATGTGTTGAAAATTTTGTATGTTTTAGAACTGAAGATGAATGTTTAGCATTCGAAACTAATTAATTTAATTCATCAATTCTAATTGTATTGATCCTTCTATACCATTCATGCGTACCTCAAGTTACCTTAATATGACTGAAAAGTGAACATAATCAATCAAGCATGAATACAAATTTGTTTTTGACTTCAAGCTGAATTTTTTTTTTATGTGAAAATTTTATTTTTAATTTTTTTGAAATTGATGCTCTTGTAGGCTGGTTGGTTTCTGTATAACGCCTTCCAAATGAACACATACACGGATCTTGGAAGGATAAATAAAGAATTGAACTTGCAGGAAGAAGTTTCCTCAACATAAAATCCAAGATAAGATAATTGAAAATAAACTTCTTGGGATCGAACATTTCCCAAGGAATGAGTTTTATTTTATAAACAACTTCTCGACCGAGGTCCCTGACTCACCGAAGCGTTTCCAAGCAATGTTGGCACGCGTTCAATGGATAAGTTTAGGGAACGTTTTCTAAGTAGTCTTAGTAATTCATTTGTTTTAAATGCAATGGCCGTTTGCATTTATAAATAAAGTAAATAAACAAATGAATTTCGACAAACGTTCAACGGAAATAAAACACGTGGGATGAAACCGCTTCAAAACAAAAGCAAGCAAAACCGATTAATCAATAGAGTTATAAAAAGAATACAAAAATTAAGGAAAATCTAAGAAAAATAACTTGTTATTCTTAAACCAGTGTTTTTTTTTTTTTGTTTTTTTTATTTACCAATGAATTGTTTCAAAAATGCGATTTTTTTTGCTTTTGCTTAGTTCTTTAAAAAACAAAACAAAAAACTCGAAATGAGAAAAAAATATGAAGCTGATATGGCCGAATAAACATTTACAATAAACCCATTTTAAATTTGTTTCCAATAGGAACGAAAAAATCCAATGAGTCAAAGGAGAAATCCCATAGTATATCCCAAAATTTAACCCACCTCCTCCCTTCCCCTTTCCACGATGGATATATTTCAGATATCTGTTAGATCTCCTCAGGTGAGTACTAATGTTTGATTTGTTGTCTTACACTTTTGAATACTTTTGTATATATAATCCATGTAACATAGTGCTGATGTGTTGAAAATATTGTATGTTTTAGAACTGAAGATGAATGTTTAGCATTTGAAGCTAGTTTTCAAATAAAATAATCACAATAGAAGTGGCAATTAATTCATCAATCCTAATTGTATCGGTCCTTCTATACCAGCATAGTGTACCTCAAGTGAATAAGAAGCTTAATTTATCATTTTTTTAAAAATCATTTAGTCGTAAAAATAATCTTTTAATTAAAAGAATTTCTTTACGTTCATTTTATTTTTTTATTTTTCCTTTAAATAAATTGCTTGCTGTGGGAACAACTAGGAAGACGGAGGAGAGGAAGACCCCGAACCCGGTAGAGGGACTGCGTGGAGGAAGAGATGGCTGGCAGGGGACTTCAGGAGGATGATTGGTGGGATAGAGAATAGAGAAAGAAAGATAAAACCTGCCAAAGTAAAAGTAAAATAAATTCCTCATTTATAATTTTGAAAACATTACTTAAAACCAAAGTTAGATGCTCTCCATCAAAGAAGGTTAGGAAGAGGGGCTAAGATGCAATTTATCATGAAATTTTTTTTTTTTAATTGCAAAACTAAAAATAACCCCAGAAAATCCTTCTTATTTACTCTAAAACTGGGTAATTTTGATTATCAACTGACTATCAAAAAATTACAATGCTATTTGATGGAAGAGTAAGCATTGACATTTTTGTTTATTTGGTCCAACCCAAAATTTGTTGAATTGTTATTTAGCACCTTTTTGCTATTCATAGACGGTATTCCAGTACAAGAAGTCGTAGTTTTATGAAAAAAAGGGTTTTCAAACGTGACTTTTTTCATTCAAACTAATATAGCTCCTTAAAGGTAGGTTCTAGCGACAAATGTTATACAACAAAAAATATTATCCATTAAATTTCTGACGGAAACCATTACATATTACACACATACATAATTTTATCTCTTTGGTTCATGAGTAAATATTTTCATTTGTTACTTTTCCTTATGGATACAAAAAAAACAAAAAAAAAAACAACTGAAATTAACATATTAAAAAAAAATTCCTTTTTTTTTTTTTTTTTCAAATCCCTCAAGTTTTTCAAACACAAATTCAGCACTTCAAACACTTCTTTTATTTATTTTTTCCCTAACTATTGATATTTACAACTGGATATAATATATGCATCAAGTAAATGTGTGGAAAACTACTAAAATAGCATTATTTTATTTATTTATTTGAGAGTTTTGGAGCGTAAAACTTATTGGTCATCAACGCTCGTCTGTTCTCATTGGAAATTTATCTATATTTTGTAATATAGCTTTTCTCTATAAAGGAGGGCTGTTACTTTTTCAATAATTTTTTCGTCGTTGCCAAGCGCCTTTGAGATGTTTTGAGGTATTCCTGATTCGGCTAGCTTTTTGGTGTAGTATGGGCATTCAGTAAACATATGGTTTATTGATCAAACATTGCCACATATTTCACAAATGGGAGGAGCCTCTTTGGTTATTAGGTGGAGATGTGTTATTCTGGAGTGGCCAATTCTTAATCGCGTTAGGATCACTTCTTCTCTGCGATTATTGCCGTAGGAACTGCTCCATGGTTTTATTTCCTTCTTAATAGCCTTGAGTTTACTCGGTGGGCTGTGATCCCACAATGCTTGCCACTCTTGGGATATCTTCTCTCTAAGTGGGCGTGCAAGTTCTAGTGCCGTTAGAAAATTTTTGTCAGGTCCTGGGAGGGCTAGAGCTTCTTTTACTGCTTTATCAGCCATATCATAACCTCTCATACCGATATGACTTGGTGACCAGATGAAGTGAACCAATTTTCCTCGTTCATATAGTTTCTTGACGAGATCCAGAATGCAATGTATTCCTATGTGATCTGAATACATGTTCATCATAGACATCAAAGCGCTGAGTGAATCCGACAACAGGACAACATATTTAATGGGCGAGTTTAAGGAATATCGCAGAGCCATGGCGATTGCATTAATTTCAGCCGTACAAATATTGCAGAGTTTGTGTAATTTGCACTGTTGTTTGTGGAGTGATAAAGGCAGATGCTGTTGATGTGTCTGATTTGGACCCGTCTGTGAATATTAATAAATGTTGAGGTAAGGAGGATAGCATGTCAGTACCCTGTAAAAAACTATTCGTTAATAGCACTTAAAAAAAGTCATTTTCAGACCAACAAAGTTTGTTGATTAGTGGATTTGAGTGGGTAAGAAACTAATGATACAATGCTAGAAACTAATTATGATCTGGTTTATGCCTATTGAGCAAATACGGGATATTATAGATAAGTTTATTTGTTACAAAGTAACAAGCATTGAGGATTTTGAATTGTGAGGATTGGATACGGAATGAATTTGGAATTAGTGGAGCTCGGAAAGCATTAGCTTGGAAAACATGAGTAACAAATGTTACTTTATCAGGGCTTTAGCGTCCTTGTGTGCATCAACTTGAGCAGGTTATCCTAAAGGTTACCAACCTAGGAAGAGTAAAAAGTCTGAGATTTATTCCGTGGGACCATCACAAAATAAATATTAACTGGCGCAGAGAATCGAACCTACGACTTTCCATACACTCGGAGACCCTCCTTTAAACGCTCTACTTCTCTTATTTACTTTGATGACCTCATAGATTTTCATCAAATACTATTAGTTTAAATATTTCAATTCACAAGTACATTTCATCTTTTTATTATACACGTAGGTTTATAAAATCAAGACCAAAAATCGAGAACAATAAAAATAAATAAAATAAGACAAAAACAAATGAACGAGTACCGAGTGGAAGCTGGCAATGGGAATGAAGACCAGGTGCGTGTCAGTTAAGTATAAACTGATCTATTTGAAGACGCGTAGGAATAAATACGAGAATCTGTTTCGTTTCCTAAATAATTTGACTTAGAAGATTTATTTTATAGTGCAAAGTTCAGATTTAGTGTTACAAAATGAAATAGATCATATAATAAATCAAGCTGTCAAAGATAGAGATGAAGCGAGAATGAAATGTCTACAAAGAAATACCAGAGCCACAGCGGAAGACTACAAAAGGAAAAGAGCATTAACACGAAAAATATGTAGAAAAAAGAAGAGAGCTAAGGAATATGAGAAATTACAGCAGATACAAGAGGATTTTGAGAAGAGGAACAGTAGGAAATTCTATGGCGGAATCAGGGAAGTGAAAACAGGTTATGAGCCACGACCTGTATTCTACAAGGATGAAAATGGAAAACTACTAGGAAGTGGTCAGGAAGTGTTGAGTAGATGGAGGAGATATTTTCAGACCCTACTGAATGGCACGGGAATAGAGGATAAAACTGACAGAGATAGCCGCCTGGAAGAATGGAACGCTGAGGAGGATGACGAAGAAGAGATCCCACCAGATCAAGAGGAGATAATGGAAATAATTGCTTCATTGAAAAACTATAAGACTCCAGGTATCGATGGAATACCAGCAGAATTCATCAAATATGGGGGAGAAGCACTGACCATTAAAATATATAATCTAATATGGGACATATGGACACAAGAAAGCATACCTAGTGAATGGAGTAAAGCTATTCTTTGCCCCATCTACAAGAAGGGAGATAAAAGGGTATGCGAGAATTACCGAGGAATTGCGCTCGTATCAACCACATATAAGGTACTCTCTAGTGCAATCAATAACAGACTAGCGGGATGGGCTGAAAAGGTACTTGGGGATTACCAGTGCGGATTTAGAAAGGGAAGGTCCACAACTGACCTAATCTTCTCCTTGAGACAACTTCTGGAAAAGAGTTATGAATATAATGTGAGCCTGAATCATCTTTTTATAGATTTCAAGCAAGCGTATGACTCTATAAAAAGGGAGGAGGTTGCCAGGGACATGAGATCTTTAGGAATACCACCGAAGTTAGTAAGACTGGTAGAAATGACATGGAAAGAAACTAAATTCCAGGTAAGAATTGGTGGACTCCTCTCAGAAGAGTTTGAGGTTAGAAGGGGACTACGCCAAGGTAACCCACTTTCACCCATAATATTTAACCTAGCTCTCGAAAAAGTGATAAGGGCCATAAGAACGAGCCCTGGTGGAAATATCTACAACAGGATGACTCAACATATGGCATATGCTGACGATGTGGTCATCACAGCACGTACTTTACCAGCCCTTTCTGGAGTACTAGAAGAGTTTGAAGCCGCGGCGATGAATAGAGGACTGAAGCTGAATCAGAGCAAAACGGAATTTATGATTACAGCAAGAAATCAACCTCGTAGAGAAGAGGAGGTGCATATCAATGAACATAAGTTCCGTTGGTGCAATAGCTTTAAGTACCTAGGTTCCCTAATAACGGAAAATAATGATATAAGAACGGAAATTAAAGCCAGAATTACAGCAGGTAGCAGATGCCTGTACGCTCTTAATAAAATATTGAAGTTCCGAGCATTATCACGAGCTGCAAAAGTAATCCTGTATAAAACAGTCATAAGGCCTGTGGTAATGTATGGAAGTGAGTGCTGGACATTAACAAAAGGGAACGAAACAATACTTAAAGTGTGGGAAAGGAAAGTACTCAGAAAAATTTTCGGCCCAGTAAACGACCATGGGAATTGGAGAATAAGGAAGAACAAGGAATTGGAAGAGCTATTCGGGGAACCGAATATAGTGGCGGTCATCAAGGAAGGAAGGTTGCGGTGGCTGGGACATGTCCAACGGATGCCGGACGAGAGGCTGCCGAAGAGGATGATGAGTGACAGACCGGATGGTAGCAGATTGAGAGGAAGGCCTAGAATAAGGTGGCAGGATAATGTGGAGGCGGACCTGAAAAATCTGGGAGTGAGAGGATGGCGAAGAAAAGCTATGGATAAACTCCAATGGTCATCTCTTCTGCGTGAGGCCAAGGCCCATCTAGGGCTGTAGAGCCAACCAATAAATAAATAAAATAAATAAATAAATCAAATGGATAGATAATATTTAACTACTGTGCATTTCTAACTTATAATAACAAATATTGGGTTGTTTCACATGAAATGTCCGTTTTCAAGGTAAAGGGATTTTAGTAAAAATACAATATGAAAACAATATAATTTTATTCGAAGTATTTACCTTCTTTTTCTACACATTTTTCCCAACGTGACAACAACTTTTCTATCCCGGATTTGAAAAACTCTGAGCTTTGAAATAAAACAAAATCTGAAAACGAACTTTTGATTTCAGCATCATTTGCAAAAAATTTTCCTCTGCAGAAGTTGTCTAAATTCCTGAAAAGGTGATAATCTGTTGGAGACAAGTCGGGAGAAAATGGTGGGTGCGGAAGAACTTCGTACCCCAGCTCTTTCAATTTATGCATGGTAAGTTTTGAAACGTGGGGTCTAGCGTTGTCGTGTAGGAGTATAGGGCCCTTCCGATTTACCAATCCAGGTTGTTTTTTTTCAATAATTTATCGTGCATTTGGCCAATTTCATTGCAGTAGGTTGTAGAGGTAATGGTCTCACCTCTCTAATTACAGTTGGAGGTCTTCCTCGGGGCTGGTTTTCCAAGTTGGTATCCCCAGTCGAAAACTTAGCAAATCAACGGCGAATGGTTCGTTCATTTACACTCCCTTCCCCAAACGCCTTACAGATGTTTCTAGCAGCCTCAGCTGCCGAACGACCTAGTTTAAACTCATAAAAAAATATTACACGAAAATCGCGTGTTTCCATGTTCATATTTGAAGGTATACTAAACAGTGTGTAATTGATTGGGAAGCTAATGTTTATAAAAGAAAAGTAGAGAATTAGTAACTGCTTGATTATGATATGTGAACTTTGGAAGTAAACAACAGAGACTCGCAAAATCCTCTATGTATTTCAAATATTATAAAATCGGACATTTCATGTGAAACAACCCAATAAAAGCTCATTAATCAGTAGTTCTTTAATAATATTGGTTTCTGTATCTACGAGGCGCTGCTTCACACCTTCAGAATACCAGTTCTATCGATTCTAATCTTGTTCCGATTTATTTCTATGTTTTAGTAGCTACTTTATCCTTCATTTACAAACAAACACCAAATCCATGTGCAAATTAATATTAATTTCTGTAAAATCTTCTTATATTAAAATAAAAAAAATAAAAATTATGTAAAAATAAAAAATAAAACACTACAACACAGTCGTTAAACCTATGATTTTATACAGGACAGAAACCACTTGTATTCCTAGTCTGGAAGTACTACTAAGGATTGAACGGAGAATTCTAAGAAGAGTCTATAGCCCCAAAAAGACTAAAGAAGGATAGAGGCTTAGACCCAACCGGGAAATCTATAAATATACAAAGGACATCGAAACGGAAATCCGGGTCAGAAGACTGAAATTCTATGAACATATGATAAGAATGGTCCCGGAAAGACTAAATAAACAAATATTTCAGAAAATCCGTGGATATAAAAGCATCATATAAAACAGATGAAAGAAGAAACGAAAATATTAGGTGTAACCAGGACTGTCAGGACAGAGAAAGATATAGAACAGACTTAAGGAATTGAAGGTTGTTGTGGGCAAGAGAAATTCAAAAAAGGGAGTGGCGTGGACAGAAGAAAGACAAAAAAGACACGCAGAAATAATAAAAAAAAAATGGAAGGAAAGAAAAAACAAAAGAGGAGCCAAAAATTGATATTCGCGTGGTCTCCAAGGCCGTTTCGTGAAAAAAAAAAATATATATATATATAAAACACTAATACAATGCTGAATTCTAGTAATAGTAAATAGTAAATAGTAATAAATAAATAGTAAATCAGAATTAATATAATACTAAATTCAGAAGTAATTACGGGAGAGGAAATAACAAATTATTAATACATAAAATACAAAATACATGTTGTGAATTTCTGCTATATTTTCTCACATAAGGAAAATGGAAATCAGAAATTATAAAACTTCTGATAAACAATCTCACATCCATTTTTAGATCTATGTGCTTCATTGAATTAATATTACAATCTGTCTCACCTTAAGTAATATCCATAAGTAATATGGATGACAGAGAATCAATTCACACTATATGTAGATTGAAAATTTATCAGATAAAGGAAATTTAAATAAATAAATAAAAGACATTTTGAACCTAGTGTTGTTCTGAGTAACTTCTGCTCTGGGTAACTTCTGTTATCCTTTTTACATTTTAGAAGACTGAATATCAATATAACAAACTAAACAACAAAGTCCAATTTGAAACTGTAGAAGTGAATGTTTACATGTGAGGTTAAAGGAATGAACTATCGATAAATGTAAACTCGAAGTGAAGCGTCAGATTCTTCATAAGCACCAATATATTTTCTATATTTTACTTAGTTATATATTTTTTTAAAATTTTCTTATTCCTGATCACCAGTTTGGATTTCGTCAGTTTCACTCCACTACCCAGCAGTGCCATCGTGTGGTGGATGTTATCTCATCTGCATTGGAGCGCAAGATGTATTGCAAGGGTATCTTTCTTGACGTTAAACAGGCCTTTGACCGGGTTTGGCATCCAGGACTGCTTTATAAACTTCGCCAATTCCTTCCATCTACATATTTCCTCATCCTCCGTTCCTACCTTTCTGATAGAGTATTTAAAGTTAACTATAATTCTAAATACTCATCTATCTTTCCTCAGACCGCTGGTATTCCACAAGGTAGTATCCCGAAACTCATCTATATGACGATTATCAGACCTATTTGGACTTGGTATAGAGTCATGGGGATCCACCAAACCATCGAATTCTTCCCGAATCCAATCTCTCCAATCCAAAATCCTTCGAAAACTCCTTAATGCTCCTTACTTTGTCACAAATGAATTAATCCACAATGACCTTAAAATCCCACATGTCGCCGATTTGGCACGAACTAGATACCTATCCTTTCATAATAAACTTAATCCCCATCCAAATCCACTGGTAGCACAACTTGCTTCCCATCTTTAGAGGCGTCTGAGAAGAAGATGGCCTCGAGATCTTCTTTTGTAAATATTTCATTAGAGTACTACCAATGGGTAGTTCCTCTACAAGTTCTAATCATGCCATTATTTTATGTATACAGCATATTTACTAAATGTGTTTCTATTAATACAGTTGTAAATTTCAATTAATAAAAGAATAAATAAAAAAAAAAATAAAAAAGTTTTCTTAGGAATACATTTGTTTAATTTTGTTTTTCTATAACAATACTGGCGTTATAAAAAAAGTAAAGAATATTTCATAAGACTTTCTAAAGGGAAAAGACGAAATCAATAACATCTATTTTAAAAACAATTAAAAACATTCTTAAAATCACAAAACATAAAATACTGAGGATAAAAAAGTGCAAGGCGGTTTACGAGGGCGTAGAATTGTTTATACCCTTGTCCCATGACGTCTAACTCTAAGAATTTGGTTCAGACCCAAGGAAATCACAACGTTTATAGAAACGAATAAATAAAAGAAAATCCTCCGTATATCCGTATGCGCTATATCCCGCAGAAGGTTGTGGTCTTGTAAACCGCAAAGTTGATCTGAAAGGTGGATGTTTTAAGCGGAGCGTAGGTATCGAGGATAGTGCGGAGATTGGTTGTGAGGATTTCCACCATGGTGTCAATGGAAGAGGTTGAGTAGACTCCACACCAATCTAGGTTTCGAGGAGAGGTAGGATACTATCGCGGTCAAGGGCGTCAAGGTTGCGGTATGTTATGGTTTTAGTAGGAAGCTGATGGGTTTGGAAATCATAGGATATTTGGATTAGGTCATGGCAGGATAGGAAGGACACAGGACATTGGGAGGAGGAAAGGAGGTTTTATTGAGAATCTATGATATATAGGTCTAACCATGTATCGGGACCAGCGGGAATGGTGAGTAGGAGCGAAAGGTACAATGAAAAGACGGAGGGAATAGAACAAGTTATCTAAGTAACGCTTATCGTTAGAGTCAGCAAGGAAATTTGTGTTGAGGTCTCCGGAGATAATAATATTGGAATAGAGAGGAACAAGGTTAAATAAGGAAGATTCGAAGGAAGGACCGAACGGAACAAGAGGAGGGCGATATATCACAGCGTATAGCAGGTGATGATTGCCAGATGAAATTTCTAGGATAAGGTATTCAATGTGTGGGTATATGGATGAGGGAGAGAAATCGAGGATTTTTGTTTTTAAGCTATCGTGGACATATATGCCAACACCACCACCAGTCCGGCCAGCCCGGTCATGGCGGGTAAGAGAGTAATCAGGAAGGAGACGGAAGAGGAAGGAATGTGGGGCTTAAGCCACGTTTTCGGAAATAGATATAATATGGTAAAAGTTATGTGAAAAATATTGATTAAATTCTTCAAAATGGGCAGACAAGGATTGGGAGTTGACGTGACAGGTAGTTAGGATACTAGACATACTGGAGAAAGGTTAAGGAAAAGACACTTATGTTTTGGGAGAAAAAAAAAAAAAAAAAACTTTTATATGAGTAATGAGCAGAAAAGAACATTGTATATTGAAAATTGATTAAATAAATGAAGAATTTAGATTTAAATTAGAACATAGAAAAAAAAAGAAATAATAACAATTGCAGAATATATCCTGGATCATGAGGAAGAAACGGAACGATACAAATATAAAAGTACAGGCAAACTACATAATAGAGAAAGAGAAATATCGATAACATAAAAATAATAACCATGAATGCATGAATGCAACCTAAAAATCGACGCTCTACAGAGTTGCCATTTTAAGAATATTTAAACACTAAAACGACAAGAGTTTTTCAATCTTATTAAACTGCTCGTCGTTACAGATTTACCGCTGCGAGTATTTCTGACGCTGATGGCTACTTCAACATCTACTATAACAAACGATCAAAGCTCCCAATTAATTACAAAAGACAAAAAAAAACCGGTGAAAATGGATAAGAATACAGTAATTTACACATGACTGTGATTGAGGAAGAAAACCTATTTGGACTCGATAACATAAAAATAATAACCATGAATGCATGAATGCAACCTAAAAATCGATTTGCCATTTTAAGAATATTTAAACACTAAAACGACAAGAAACTGCTCGTCTTTACAGAGTACTTCCCACGATCAAAGCTCCCAATTAATTACAAAAGACCCATTTACATGACTGTTATTAAACCTATTTGGACTTCCGCAGTTGAGCTTTGGGGCTTCCCTAAACTATCCAATTCATCTCGTATCCAACCCTTACAATCCAAAATCCTTTGAAAAATCCTCAATGCTCTTTACTTTGTGACCAGTAAACTTAAACACAAAGATCTTAATGTTCCATATGTTTGCTGATTTAGCCCAAACCAGATACCTATCCTTCCATAGTAAGCTGCATAATCACTCAAATCCGTTAGTTTCTCAACTTGCTTCCCACACCATCCCTGATAATCCTCCGAGGCGTCTGAAACGAACATGGCCTAGGAGACTTCCTAGTGTAGAATTTTTAATAAAGTGCTACCGATGAGTAGTTCTTTTCAAGTTTTGACATGTTATTGTAATCGTTGCCAATACATTTACTTGATGTATATATTTTGTACAGTGGTAAATTTCAATAAATGGATATAAAAAAAAAGAAGTTATATTTCGTACCTGTAGATATAACATAAGGTCTATAGACGAAATATTTAGAATTAATTTCTTCATTCATCTTTATTTTCAGTAATTTTAATATAACTAAACAACAAGCAGTTTTACCGATTATTTTAAGTCTGTATCTATTTCAGTTTATAAAATATAAAATTCAGTTTATAAGTGTCTTATTAAATGTTGAATTATATATAACCTCTTATCTTACCTGAATGTCCACCAAATGTTGAAGCACATGGTGTTTAGCCAGAAGAACGCAGCAAGAATGATGAAATGCATGGCGATTGCTGAAACAAAAGAGAAAATAAATATTAATTTACAATTTTTATTTCAAACTGTCAATTATTTCTTAATACACTACAATATATTTGCCTATCGATACATAATAACTTGGCCGATTCTTGTTATTTTATTTGTAAAATATCAATAATTTTAAATCGACTTAAGGCTTTTTGCATCTCCTCATTAATTGATCGATAACTGGAAGCAGCTTTAGAAGTTTTATGTGCTCCATAGAAGATTTATAACTTTCCGTCCAAGCCAATAAAATTGAATGAAGAAGTGCTTCGTTCGCGATGGAATTCTCAAGGCCAATATCTTCGTTTAAGACTTTCACGTCAGCAAGAAATAACTTTTTAAGTCAACCGTTGTCCATTGATTTGAATAGCTATTTTAAATTCAGGATCTGTAAGGAATTGAAGATCTTCATTTTTTTTTTATCTGTTCATTCTAAAGACATCCCTTAGGCTGAATTTGATTCAAACGTTCAGCTACAATCGATTGTCAAACATCGACGAATTTTGCACACTTTAAAAGAAAAAGTTAGTTTTGGTCATCTTTAAGAGTCTATAACACAGAAATGGATAATCAAATCATTACTAGAGATCGGATTTTTGTGCAGTAAAAAATCAAAAAATGTGCAGTAAAAAACTCAAAGCATGCAAAATCGTGCAGGAAAAAACTCAAAACGTGAATTTTAAAACTTAATACATGCAGCAATCCATTTATCCACACAAATATGCAAAACTTAACCAGCCTTGAATAAACTTAAGGACATTTCGACAAACGTTTCGTTTGAGAGTTAATTCAACCTAAAATACTTTAGAATTTGGGAAACTTCCCTAACTAAAATTTTAAAATTTATTAAAATTTCCTTTTACGTGGAACCAAAATATAATTAAATGTTTATGAAAAATAAATTAGTTTTTAAAAGTTTCGTGAAAATGTACATTATAAATTTCATAATATTTCTCAGTAAAATTATGCCGCCTGTTTCTTAATAAAATTTTCTTTAGCAAAGAAAAGGAACGTTCTACATCTATGGACGTAACAGGACAATTTTTGTAGCGTGCGATTGTGGATGGATCCAGATTATCAGCTTGTATTTCCTTTCCGTTGATACAATAATTTAATTTTTTTCAACGAAAGTAGTCGTAGTTTTTCTCAAGGATTTACTCGAATTTTGAAACATCTTCCCTTTTCATTTTCAATTCGTTTTAAGCTTTCTTCGAGAGTTTCAAACAAATATCAGCTCCGGGTACTCATTTGTCCATTGTTTCAATTTCGTAGATACACTCGCGAACGTTTTTGGCATTTTCAAAGTCGATAGTTTAAAATCTTGTCAACTATCTAGCCTTTTGTGCTAAATCAGAAGTGGGGAATGAAATGGGAGAAGGGGAGTAAAATTTTCTGAGGAAACGTCTTAGTTCTGGGAAGTACGTCGATCTTCAATGTTTGCCTACATTCTCAAAGCTCCTTATTCAATACGATCATTTAAAAGTAATAGGTTACAAATACATTTAATTTAAGTGACTCTTTACTTTCAATTTAAAACTAATTTACGATGCTACATTGGGAGTCCCTATTTAATATAAATAATTGTGACAAATGTTGCCTAATAATCGTAAATAAATAAATAAATAAATGGTTAAGTGAATAAAATTAGATGAATTTGGTTCAATTGTGCAATAAAAGTAAAACCCGAATTCGTGCAATTAAGCTCAAAAAGCCAAATTTGTGCAATTTCATGCAAAATAAAATTTAAGAATAAGAATCCTTATTACATAAATAAGATAACTACTTGGGTTAGAGAGCGCTGAATCAAAGCGAACTAAATGTGCAATAACACAGAAATCCGGTCTCTTATTATTACATTTTGTGCAAGATAGGATTTTTTAAGTAAACAATTACCGGTTCTTACTCTGAGATATGTCAAAAAAATAAAAATTGTTGGTTGATTTTGTATAACTGTGTTAAAATTGGAAATAATTCACGAGTAGTACAGGGAAATTAGCTTCGAACCTTGAAATCAAAAAATTAAAAGGTCTGACTGCTGCAAATTGTTCACAACACTCAGCTTTTTAGTTAGGTTTGCAATAAAAGTTAGTTAGTTTATTTTTTTAAAACTACAATTTTTTTGTCACTATTCTAATTAAAGTTATTTCTTATATTTTAAAATTTAACAAGAATATAATATAATATACAAATGTATAAACTATATTTCTAATACGGAGCTAATACAGAGAGGGGATAGCGCCGGACAACAGACAACCATGATAGGCATAAAGATTAGGCCAAACAGGTTCCTACAGGTTTAGCCCCACAACAGGTCAGCAGGTATAACAAATAAAAAAGTATTTCTTTTTAAATATCCTATGTATTATTTAATAAAATGTAAATCTAATGAAACTATTTTTCAAAAACTAGTTGAATTAAATGGTAAGTGAACATTAAGGGCAGTCGTTTGGTACTGTCCTCGAAAGTCAGCGGTACAGTAAGGAAGTGTCGAGTTGTCTCGATTAAAATTCCATCGACTGAATGTAATGACAACTCCAAGTGCTCTGTTGTTGACACCAAGGGCTATATTTTGTAATTGGATTATGATATAGCTTACAATAGAATGTCTGTTCGAGTCAAATCATAAACTTCGAAACCATAATCTATTATAATTAATCCAGTCAATGAGTGCTGAAATGAGGGGTCTAGAGTGCATGAAATATAACTGCGTTAGGAGTAGTTAGAAGGTAAACATACTAAAAGTCGGCGGGGTGAGCTAACAGTAGATGGGGAGGGAGAAGGTCCCATTTTTGGTTTTTTCGATTATATCTCGAAAACTGTAGGTTCTAGAAAAAAATGTTACAAATAAAAATTAAAACTAGATACATTTCCTATAAAAATAATTCTATACACATCTGTCATACTTCCAACGGTTTTCGAGATATACGTTATAGAAAATCAGTAATTTTCGAAAAAAAATAATTTTTACTTCAATTGCTTCTAGTGAGAACGATCGTTTCTCAGAAAAAATGTTAGAGTCAAAGTTGTAGAGCATTAAATTAAATTAAATTTTATATACATGCTTTTGGCACCTGAAGCATATCTTAGACAAAAAGTGAGTTAAACATTTATTTTGTTTTCTAAAATCGAAAATCGATTTTTAATAACGTATGTCTCGAAAACCATTGCGATTTCGACAAATATGTATATAAACCATTCGATAGGAAATTTAATGAGCTTTAATTTTGATTTGAAACATATTTTCTAGAACCTTCTCCCCTCTCCCACCGTTAGCTCACCCCCCAGGGGCGGGGACTTATAGTATGCTTACCTCCTAACTACTCCCAACGAAGCCGTGAAGTGAAAAAATACCGCATATTTCATTCAGTCTATATGTTTATTGACTGGACTAAACAGGGTGTATAATCCATGCATTAATCCAAAAAATCACAAACTCTTTTATCTTATTTCTAGTATAAGTTAATCCAAAAATTATTATTTTAAGACTACTGAGAAAAACCTTGTTTTGCCAACGAATTTGTTAGTAAAATCAATAAAGTTAATGGAGAAGATGTCCTTGAGGGGCTAAACTCTGACCTCTATTGAAAAGAGTTAGATTAAATATCAATAAAAAAAATAAATAAATAAAAAATAATTTATTGTGGGACCTTAGTGTCTATTAAGAATAAAAAAAAATTTACAATCAGAGGCTTTCAGAGCCTTAAAATGAATAGGAAATGATATTATTTAATTAGGATTGATAAATTAATTGCCACTTCTATTGGACTTATTGGAAAACTAGTTTCGAATGCTAAACATTCATATTCAGTTCTAAAACATACAAAATTTTCCAAACATCAACAACATTAGCACTATGTTACACGGATATATATACTAAAGTTTTTTTCTTTAATTGTTAAGAAGTGATTAATTAATTCATCAATCATTTTTGTATTGGTTCTTCCATAACATCATGGTGTGCCTCAACTGATATTATTTAGATTAAAAGAACAAACAATAATAATAAAATAAAAACAAAAAAGGAAAAATATTAATAAAAGTATAAGAAATATTTCTGTACATCAGAACCAGAAGAGCCTAATAGACTAAGAGCCCGTGAACCCCAGACCTTTGTTATTTTATAAAAGATGAAAATTTGTCAGTGCATGCTCCCCAATAGAGGTAAGAACGATGGGCCATGAATGAAGTTCGGGTTATCATGGCCTTGGCAGGTAAAACGGTGCTAAAGGTGTGTAAAATACCACCAGTCTACTATCGTCAATTAAAGCGTGATTTTTTTTATATTTCCTTCAGAAATGTACTTAAATAATACAGTTATAGATAAAAGCTATGTATTTTTATATATATTACTCGGGAAACATGTAGCATGTTTGATTAGATGAGGTTTCCTCATCAGCCAGACACTTACCATCGTGGCAACCCCCTGGCATTTAAAGTTTCTCCGTTAGTAAAAAATGAGACACATACCATCAGCGGGCGGGGCAAGCTGCATCCCTTAACCTTGCCGACACCCTTATATGCTCATTGTTAAAAAGTGATTAATTAATTTAGAATAGTAATTGTGTCTTCATTTTTGTATTGGTTCTTCCTAATTTTTAAATTTAAAAAAAAAGTGGCTATTGAAAGTTTTCGTGGATCTGAAGGGATATTAGGTGGTTAAACAAGTGGTAATTGAGTGGAAAGGGTGGGAATGACGAATGGCGAAAGGTGTTCCATAGAGAAGAGGATCGGATTAGGAAAGATCTGTCCAAAAGCCAACTGCAAAGGCGTTATGTTCAAGCAGTATTTCTCATCACAACGAGGAAAAGTTTAAAAATCTCAAACGTATCAAACTTTTTTCGTACCTGCCGTAAAGTCTAGACCTTGATCGGATTAAAAATTCGTTCGATCCATGGCCCGCCTTCATACATGTATTTAGTTGATTCCGTTTCCATGCTGCAACACCGAGGATCTTTAGATCTTCTTCAAGGTCCTGTAGCCATCGTCTTCTTGGTCGGCCAACTCTTCTCTTTTTGCCAATTGTAGAACCATGCTAAAGTTTGCTCGGCATTCTTATGATATGACCCAACCATTCCAAACGTCGTATTTTAATATAATGGACCACATTTACATCCTTATATAAGGAATACAAGCATATTTGACTGTGCATCGTGAACTGGACAATAAATTTTCCTTAAAAGCTTACGCTCAAATAAAGTTAATTGATTTTTCATTACGGTGGTTAAAGTCCACCTCTCCGCTCCATATGTTAGGACTGGCCGAATTAAGGTTTTATACAGCCACACCTTAGTGGTTTGAGATAGTAGGCTACTTTTAAAAAGCTTTGTCTTTGCGAAGTAAGCCTTATTATACGGTACAAATTACATCATTATTTTTTTGAAAGCCAATATTATAAATCCCAAAAATATTTGCCTTCTATTATAAAAAGAAGATGGTTGTGGTATCCCAAGGAGACTGGACGTGGACCTCCTTGAAGACGCCCAGACCCGGACTAGCGGACGCTACAACCGCAATTATCTCTAATGATGGTCTCGGGACCTTCCGACAATTATTGCCTGGAACTAATTCCTGCTAACCCAGAGCCCAAGGTTTACCCGCCTACTGCTGGCCGCTGGAACATTTCCAGTTATCTAATTCCTAGAGATTATACACACTTCTCTACCAAGGCTTTGGAATGTTATCGCTGGAGATAGCAAGTTCGTTTTGGAATGCTTAGTTTTGGAACATTAGCGAGAACTCGTAAAAGTGTGAACTAGATTTGGAGTTTGTAGATAAGGCACAAATTGAACAGCTAACAAATATTTTAAACACAAAAAGGAAGTAAAAGGTTTTTTTAATTGTTTTTAGTAATTGTATAGTTATTTCTGTGTAATAATTGTACACAGAAATAAAAATTATATGGTTCTCTAGAAGCAGGGCATATGTTAGGATTTTAAGACATTAAAAATTTTTTATTTATTAAGTTTTTATGGTAAATATTTATAATGCATAATTAGTATTAACTTTTATTTACATAATTTAATTTCTACTGGTGTTATATGTCATCAGTATTATATCGTTAATTTTAAATACGGCTTGCTAGGCCACCATAGTTTTGTTTATTGTAATTATTTTTAAAGGGTAATGGACCAAGAATAAAATTAGTTTTCGAAGATGTAGGTAGTTGGAGTGTTCAGCCATTCAAACACAGTTATAACACTAATTTTAATTTATTGTGCCAACGTTTCGGCCTACAATATATGCCTTCATCGGGGCTAGAACAATAACAATCAAAGAGATATAACAAAAATAGGGATGGAATTAAAAAAAAAAAAAAAAAAAGAAAAGAAATGTATGGAAAAAGAAATAGTATCTTTATACTGTTCTTATTTCTTATTTTATTTAATATAAAATTTACTCCTTATATCTATCCTTGATGAAGGCTTACATTGTTTCGCATAACAGATTTACAGTAATATTTGTTTAAAGTGCTAGATTTGAAAAGCATCATTAAACTATGGCTACCAATATTCAATATTAGTTTATATTAATTTCAATTCAATATTCCAATGAGTGAACAATTAAATGAGTCGCTTGGGGTACACCATAATGGTATAGAAGGGTCAATACAATTAGGATTGATGAATTAATTGCCAGTTCTATTGGAATTATTTTATTAGAATATTAGTTTCGAATGTTAAACATTCATCTTCAAAACGTTTTTTCGGATACTTAACATTCATTTATTCTATAAACATACAACAATTTCATAACATCAGCACTTTGTCACATAGATTATATAGACTATAGATTTGTTTCCAATAGGAACAGAAAAAACCGAATATTCGAAGGGAAAACCTAAAGGATCTATCTCTACCTGACCATTTCCCTTTGGACATTCAGTCCAATCTAGTCTTGATATCTTTTAGAAGTACTATTTGTTTTGCCTCTTCAGGTGAGTAACACTATATTAACTTCTTGTCTTACATTTTTTTTATGTTATATGTTTTATATATAATTTATTAGTATTATAATAATTATTATATATTATATATATATATATATATATATATATATATATTATATTATTATGCGATATAATTTATATTATATATTACAATTTATTAATATTATTTTTTTTTTATGTTAACTTCTTGTCTTACATTTTTTTTTTTTTAATAATTTATTGAAATTTACAAATGTATAGAATACATACATCACGTAAATGTCTTGTTAACGATTACATTAACATGTCAAAACTTGAAAAGATCTTCTCATCAGTAGCACTTCAATAAAAATTCTACGCTAGAAGGTATCTTGGCCATTTTTATTTCAGACTCATAGCAGAATTGGGTGAAAAGCAAGTTATGAGAATGGTGGATTTGAGTGGTTATGGATCTTACTATGGAAGGATAGGTATCTGGTTTGGGCTAAATCAGCAACATATGGAACATTAAGATCTTTATGGATAAGTTTATTTGTGACAAAGTTAGAAGCAATGAGGATTTTACATAAATTTTTTGAAGGATTTTGGATTGTAAGGATTGGATACGAGATGAATAGGATGGTTTAGTAGAGCCCCAAAGCTCAACTCCGTACGTCCAAATAGGTCTATCACAGTCATGTAAATGGGTCTTTTGTAATTAATTGGAAACTTTAAACGTTTTTGCACTAAATGTTGAAGTAATCAGTAACTACGGGCAGTTTCTTTTTAGTTTAGTCTTTCTTACATTAAAATAAAAAAATAAAATACATAATTAGTATATTTAATACGTAACTATCTATGTACCAATGTGCTGATGTTTTGAAATTTTTTGTATGTTTTTAGAGCTGATGATGAATGTTTAACATTCGAAACTAGTTTTCAAATAAAATAATTCCAATAGAAGCGGCAATTAATTCAGCAATCCCAATTGAATCGAAATGAAGATTACTGAGAAATCATTTAAGATATTATTCTTGTTATGTTGGCAATAACAATTTCTCGATGGTTACAGTATAACAGCTTTAATAACCTCTATAACCTGTTCAGTTAACAGTCGGTTACATAGAACCGAGCTAGCCGAGAATGATTAAGAAAAACCAGGAGACTGGAGCTAATTGGATCGGATTATTATAAGAATTATTATCAAGAGGGCAGTGGCTTCTGCTGCGATGGTGCGGCCACAGGCCCGTTATAACAGTATCCCTTCTTATACTACCTGTGAACTATCCTATGTTGGCACCACTGCATTGTATGTAGTTAAGATAATAACAAAATGGATGAAAATAAGACGAATACAACGGCGAAGAGGTATTCGTATTTGGAATTAGTAAGAAGGTGGAATCCCTAATAGATAAAAACCTATTTTTTTTTTAATGTATATTAAAAACAAATCAATTACTCCCTGACCGAAAGAAACAATAGCTCATGGATATGTCTATAAATAAAATCTATAACCGTTATATCAACTGCTTCTGAAAAGGAAACAGATGATTAATTTTAGATTTAAAATTAATCAAAGGAGCTAGAGCTTGTGAAAAATGGCCTGACACTTAAAATATGTTGGGAAAACTTGACTTTTTTCATCCAAACCAATAAAGCTCTTAAAAGGTAGATCCTAGCGACAAGTATTATAAAAAGAGAAAGTATTTTCCATTAAGTTTCTAACTCAGGAAATTTTCGTCATATTTACAATACGAGGAACACCAACAGAGTTAGAGCGTTACATTTTTCAGGGTAAAAAAACTTACCAAAGAAAACTCAATTTTTCCCAGACTGAGAAAAACAATGGTAATTGTTCGGATCGGCGACACCACCAAACTGGCCTCACCCGCGCTACACCGACCAGTTCGATCCTTACGCTTCACTTCATGTTTACATTTTTCGATAGTTCATTCCTATAACCTCACATGTAAACAATCACTTATACAGTCTCAACTTGGATTGTGTTGTTTAGTTTGTTATATTGAAATTTAGACTTCTTAAATGTAAATAAGTGAAACAGAAGTTAACAAAATGAGTTTCATAAAGGATTGAGTGTTTTATAAATTTATGTTTTCTTATTTCATCTTATCTTATGTGTATGTACATGGATTTGGTGTGTTTAAAAGTGTTATAAAACTTAACAAGTTATAAAATTTATTTGTTCACGGATTTGGTGTTTTATATATTTTTATTTGTTGTTTCAATTTCAGTATACATATTTTGTGAATGGATTCTTTGTCATCCATATTACTTTTTGTGCTAAAGTGAGCGGGATTGTATAATTAATTCAATTAAACATATCAGTTTATAAATAAATGTGAGAAAGTATATCACAAGTTTTTTATGTTTTCTTATTTCCACTTCCCTTGAGAAAATAGAGCAGAAATTAACATCATCACTTTCAACTAGGATTATGTCTTATATTATATCATGGCTTTTAACATGGAGAATTAACAATGTGAAAATAATCACAGATTAAGAGGTAAATGACACATTACTATATAATTGTAGAACTATTGGTATAATGTTATAGATTAATGTTTCAAATAAACATAAAAGCTAATTAAATTTTCTATAAAATTTATTATATATAAATTTGTCGTAATTCTAACCGTTTACGAGATATACATTATTGAAAATAGGTGATTTTCGGGAAAAACAAATGTCACCTCACTTTTTGTCAAACTTTTGCTTCTATTACGTTCCACAATCGTTTCTCAGAAAAAACGTCAGAATCAAAATTGTAGAGCATTAAATGTACTTTAGTTTCATACATACGTTTTTTTGGTATTTGCTTCAAATGTTTAAAAAAAAGTGGGGTAAAAATCTTTTTTATTTCTAAAATTGTCGATTTTTAATAGCGTATATCTCGAAAACCGTTCGAATTTCTACGAATATGTATATAATTAATTTTATAGGAAATTTAATGAGCTTTAATCTTGATACTCAACATATTTTTCTAGAGTTCACCGTTTTCGAGATATAATCGAAAAACAAAATTGGGAACTTCTGCCCTCCCCCCCACCTTTAGCTGGGGACTTTTAATATGTTTACCTTCCAACTATTCCTAACGAAGCTATGAAGTCAAAAATCATCGCATATTTCATGCACTCTACATCCCTCATTTCAGCACTCATTGACTGGACTAGATTAAATAACTTAAATTAGTGATTAAGTTAAATTAGCAATCGATGATTATTCTAAATAAACAATGTCGAGAGAAAACACCATTTTCAAATGCGGTTTTTTTCATTCAAACCAAAATAGTTACGGTAACTCCCAGCGATAAATGTTTTTAACAAAAAATATTCACCAGTTAATTTCTAATAGGAAAGCGTTCGTCAATTGTTGATCCACGCAACATCAACAGAGCTAAAGCGTGGCAAAAAAGCCCCAACTTTTCAAAATCTTGACTTTTTTCATTCAAACCAATATGGCTCCTAAACAGTAGGTCCTAGCGACAGATATTTATATTGGGTTGTTTCACATGAAATGTCCGATTTTATAATATTTGAAATACATAGAGGATTTTGCGAGTCTCTGTTGTTTACTTCCAAAGTTCAAAAATCATAATCAAGCAGTTACTAATCCTCTACTTTTCTTTTATAAACATTAGCTTCCCAATCAATTACACACTGTTTAGTATACCTTCAAATATGAAAATGGAAACACGCGATTTTCGTGTAATATTTTTTTATGAGTTTAAACTAGGTCGTTCGGCAGCTGGATTGCTTATGACAATCAGCGTCGGTCAGGGCAGTGGTTAGACATCGACGAAAGCCCAGGACAAATGCCAAAACCAAATTTGCACCCGAAAAAATTGATGGTTACAGTATGGTGGTCCATGGCTGGAATCATACATTATTCCTTTTTGCCTAGAGGGTGAGACCATTACCTCTACAATCTGCAATGAAATTGGCCAAATGCACGAAAATTATTGAAAAAAAAAACAACCTGGATTGGTAAATCGGAAGGGCCCTATACTCCTACACGACAACGCTAGACCCCACGTTTCAAAACTTACCATGCATAAATTGAAAGAGCTGGGGTACGAAGTTCTTCCGCACCCACCATATTCTCCCGACTTGTCTCCAACAGATTATCACCTTTTCAGGAATTTAGACAACTTCTGCAGAGGAAAAGTTTTTGCAAATGATGCTGAAATCAAAAGTGCGTTTTCAGATTTTGTTTCACTTCAAAGCTCAGAGTTTTTCAAATCCGGGATAAAAAAGTTGTTGTCACGTTGGGAAAAATGTGTAGAAAAAGAAGGTAAATACTTCGAATAAAATTATATTGTTTTCATATTGTATTTTTACTAAAATCCCTTTACCTTGAAAACGGACATTTCATGTGAAACAACCCAATATAACAAAAATATTCTTCATTAAATTGCATTTTTGAGGGTGAAAAAAAAATATGCAAAAAAACTATAGATCCCAGAGGAAAGACATATAAATGTAAAAATAAAAACTATACAGACTAAACATAAATATGCATTCATATTTATTCTTCGTGCATGAAGAATTAATTATGAAGAATTATGGCATTTATAAGCCATTTTTCGTTTGTAATTACTAACCGCGAAGACTACTGAACCAATCCGTACCAAATTTTAACCACATCATCTTCAATGTTCAAGGAAGCTATAGCAACAATTTACTGATTTTCAATAAAATTTTTATTAAAGATTCGATTTATTTCGTTTTACGTCACTTTATGCTGCTATGGCTAATCGGACGATGCTACGGTGGGAGTCCTAAATTTTGCCTATCCAGGTATAATTAGGATAGGGATCTTTAACGAGTACCTGACATCGCACAGGCTCGGGACCCCCCATTTTACGTCCCTTCCGAAGGACGGCATAGCTGAGGATTTTTTACTCCCTTAAAAAATCCTAAGGTCATCTGCCGGGCTGCGAACCCGCGATCTTGGGTTTAGTAGGTTGCTATGCTAACCACTACACCACAGGTGACCCCTTAAAGATTCGATAAATATGTGTAATTTCTGTGAAGTTTGAAGACAGACCGATAGGTGGCGAGCTTCATTCTGCAAGGGAGGTTACAATGTTACGGTGCCTTCTAAAGAATTATTCACTTGAGCGGGTTGAAGTTGAGACACTAGTGGACTGGAGAGGATATGGATCTAACTTTGATAAGATAGGTATTTGGTTTGGGCTAATTCAGCAACATATGGAACATTAAGGTCATTGTGGATAAGTTTATTGGTGACAAAGTAAGGAGCATTGAGGATTTTTCGAAGGATTGTAAACGAGATGAAAAGGATGGTTTAGTAGAGCCCCAAAGCTCAACTCCGTACGTCCAAATAGGTCTATCACAGTCATGTAAATGGGTCTTTTGTAATTAATTGGAAACTTTGAACGTTTTTGCACTAAATGTTGAAGTAATCAGTAACTACGGGCAGTTTCTTTTTGGTTTAGTCTTTCTTACATTAAAAAAAATAAAATACATAATTAGTATATTTAATACGTATCTATCTATGTACCAATGTGCTGATGTTTTGAAATTTTTAGTATGTTTTTAGAACTGAAGATGAATGTTTAACATTCGAAACTAGTTTTCAAATAAAATAATTCCAATAGAAGCGGCAATTAATTCATCAATCCTAATTGAATCGAAATGAAGATTACTGAAAAATCATTTAAGATATTATTCTTGTTATGTTGGCAATAACAATTTCTCGATAGTTACAGTATAGCACTTCAATAATAATTCTACACTAGAAGGTCTCTAGGCCATCTTCGTTTCAGACGCCTCGGAGGATTGTCGGTCATTGAGAGGAAAGTAAGTTGAGAAACTAGTGAATTTGAAGTGTGAAACTAGTGGAGCCCCTTATAAACCCCTTATAACTAGTGGAGAAACTTATAAACTGAATTTTATATTTTATAAACTGAAATAGGTACAGACTTAAAATAATCGGTAAAACTGCTTGTTGTTTAGTTATATTAAAATTACTGAAAATAAAGATGAATGAAGACATTAATTCTAAATATTTCGTCTATAGACCTTATGTTATATCTACAGGTACGAAATATCATAACTTTTTTTTTATATATCCATTTATTGAAATTTACCACTGTACAAAATATATACATCAAGTAAATGTATTGGCAACGATTACAATAACAAGTCAAAACTTGAAAAGAACTACTCATCAGTAGCACTTTATTAAAAATTCTATACTAGAAAGTCTCCTAGGCCATGTTCGTTTCAGACGCCTCGGAGGATTATCAGGAATGGTGTGGAAAGCAATTTGAGAAACTAACGGATTTGAGTGTTATGCAGCTTACTATGGAAGGATAGGTATCTGGTTTGGGCTGAATCAGCAAACACATAAAACATTAAGATCTTTGTGATTAAGTTTACTGGTAACAAAGTAAAGAGCTTTGAGGATTTTTCAAAGGATTTTGGATTGTAAGGGTTGGATACGAGATGAATTGGATAGTTTAGGGAAGCCCCAAAGCTCAACTCCGTACGTCCAAATAGGTCTAATCACAGTCATGTAAATAAGTCTTTTGTAGTTAATTGGGAGCTTTGAACGTTTGCCTAGTAAATGTTGAAGTAGTCTTCAAAGACGGGCAGTTTCTTGTCGCTTTAGTCTTGGCAAAAATTAAAAAAATTTAAAAAGTAAGTTGTTTGAAAGAAATATTGTATTTTTTTAATGAAAAAATTTTTATGTCTATTTAAGAATTTTTATTATAGACTTCAGAACCTTTCTTAATTATAAAAAAACAAAACATGTTTGTATAAAATTCAATATTGATTGTGTTAGAATATTTTTAAAAGGGAGTTAAGTTAGCTAAACCAATCATATCAACATACATATGTTGCTATAAGGATATGATACGAGTACATATCTCGAATTTATAGGGTTCTTTACCCTATAATAGGATTTTTCAAAGGATTTTGGATTGTAAGGGTTGGATACGAGATGAATTGGATAGTTTAGGGAAGCCCCAAAGCTCAACTCCGTACGTCCAAATAGGTCTAATCACAGTCATGTAAATAAGTCTTTTGTAGTTAATTGGGAGCTTTGAACGTTTGCCTAGTAAATGTTGAAGTAGTCTGTAACGACGAGCAGTTTCTTATCGTTTTAGTTTAGGATTTCATTTTCAAAGAATTTGTTTTTATTTGTATCTTTCGAAAATACATACAGATTTCTATCGATAAATAAATAAAACTTCAATTATTATTTAAAATTATTTAAGTTCTTAACTTATGAGAACGAGCGAAGCCGCGACAGGATTCTAGTTACATGTATATATCGCCTATCAACAGAACGAGTCGACAACCTCCAGTATTAAGAATGTGTCCCTAATTAGTAACACGCGACAAAGAAAGCGATATTCAAACGAGCACGTGCCTTTTACAAGATGTTGAGCAAACATCAACAGAGTCGACAAACAAAGCAACATGTCTCTCTTTCCTTAAGTAGCTCGCTCGACAAAAGTCCTGGTGCCGATGACATCAGAAGCGATAGGATACAGACTGTTGTTACCACACACCGCGGAGCCAGACAGTCAACAGGGGATCTGTAATATTAGATATTGAAACGCCTTCGATACAGCTGTACAATGGCGCTCCATCTCGGCTGTGTCATCTTCTCATTTAGCTTATCTCTCTTCTGACCCAAATATATCATTAGTGTTCTCAGAAACTAGAAGAAGGAAATGGAACGCTACGCCGGCGGTTGTTAATGAGTGGCCACATGCGCGTAATTAGGCTTGATAGCGTGTAATTTTGTAACCAAAGAAATATTCTAACACATAGGTTTAAATAGGTTTTAGGATAGTCTTAGAAACGAAAATTTTATTATTAATTGAAAAGTGAGATATTACTTTTCAAGGAAATAGTTTCAATATTATAAAAATGTATTTGGTATCTATTATTGCTCAATAATTACAGATCATATTTACATTTTTTATTTATTTTTTTTCCTTTTATAGTACCCCCATATAAAACTGTTTATTTATATATTCACATGTTCCATCCCTTATAGGCATATTACATGTTTTACAATGTTATTACAAAGTTTAGCATGATCAGTATAGCATAACGTAGTAAGATAACAAAAATATTTAAACAAAATAACAAAAAAAAAAGAAAAGAAAAAAAAAGTCAACAAGAAACTACCTCCACTGCCCATCATCAGTCAGTTTATCAAAGTCGATCTTTCGTATAATTGTAAGTTAGTCTTAAATTTAGAAAACAAATTTTGTTCGTTCATATTAAGGTTATTATTATTTATAATCACAACTATATACTATATATAAATGGTACATTTTTTTTTTTATCGCCCATCATGATAACTGAACAATTATAAGACTGATATTTGTTTGAAACTCTCGAAGAAAGCTTAAAACGAATTGAAAATGAAAAGGGAAGATATTTATTTTCAAAATTCGAGTAAATCATTGAGAAAAACAACGGCTACATTCGTTAAAAAAAATTAAATTATTGTATCAACAGAAAGGAAATAAAAGCTGATCATCTGGATCCATCCACAATCGCATGCTACAAAAATTGTCCTGTTACGTCCATAGATGTAGAACGGTCCTTTTTTTTGGTAAAGAACAATTTATTAAGTGACAGGCGGCATAATTTTACTGAGAAATATTTTGAAATTTATAATGTCGTACATTTTCACGAAACTTTTAAAAACTAATTTATTTTTCAAAAACATTTAATTATATTTTGTTTCCACGTAAAAGGAAATTTTAATAAAGATATTTTCTATTTCCTTTAATTAACAATTTCTTTCATCTCCTTTTTTTCCCAAATTTGAATGTATTTCAGATTGAATTAACACTAAAACGAAACGTTTGTCAAAATGTCCTTAAGTTTATTTAAGACTGGTTAATTTTTGCATATTTGTGGAACCATGTATTAAAGCTTTTAAATTCACGTTTTTAGTTTTTTACTGCGATTTTGCATGTTTTGAACTGCACATACTTGATTATCAAACAGATACTACCCCCTCAACCAGTGGAACCCGAACGAGGCGATGCGAAAGCATCTTGATTATCTATGAAAGCTGTTAATGCCCAAAGGGTGGAGATTTCTCAAAGACCTGAAGGTTTATTGACCGCTTCCGAACACTGAAATATAAATGTTTCAAATTATGTGGAGAGCGATTTAAAACACTTTCCCTACTACCTGTATGACAGGGCAGCAAAGGTATACAATAGGCAGGTTCCCAAGCGTCTTAGTAAATCGGTTTACAGTCAGCGAGTCCAGTGAAAATAATCGTGAATAATTCTATGAATAGGCAATATCTCGTAGTATGCTATTATAGAAATTATATTTAACTTTCGTGTTAGTCTGTATTACTTCAACATTTACTAGGCAAACGTACAAAGCTCCCAATTAATTACAAAAGACTTATATACATGACTGTGATTAGACCTATTTGGACGTACGGAGTTGAGCTTTGAGCTCAACTTAACCGTTCAATTCATCCTCGTATCCAATCCTTACAACCCAAATTCCTTCGAAAAATCCTCAACGCTCCTTGCTTTGTCACCAATATACTTATTTATAAAGATATTAATGTTCAACATGCTGTTGATTTAGCCCAAACCAGATTCCTATTCTTTCAAAGTAAACTCCATAACCACTCAAATCCACTAGTTTCTCAACTTGATTTTCAATCCATTTCCGATATTTCTCCTAGGCGTCCGAAAAGATGGCCTAGAGACCTTTTGGTGTGGAATTTTTAATGAAGTGCTACTGATGAGTAGTTCTTTTTAGGTTTTGACATGTTATTGTAATCGTTACCAACACATTTACTTGATGTATATATTTTGTAAAGTTGTAAATATCAATAAATATTTAGGTTCTAAGGATAAATAAGTAATATATATATATATATATATATATATATATATATATAAAATATATAAAATATTATATACTTATTAGCCTTTGATATTTGTTTATATATTTAAATATAAACATTATTTCAGTAGAGATGGCCAAGAAAAACATTATAATTTGCTCTATAGGTTTTTAATAGGTACTAGATGAAATCTCACTATCAGGTTTCGAACTTCGACTGAGAAGGCACGTGCCAGAAGGTGTCATAACTACCTTCAGTTAACCTGTTGAGAAACAGGCTATCGATGTCTTACGACAGGCAATCAATTCAATCCAAAATAACCGTTTTGTAATTCATGTCGTTTCCAATCCTACCTGACAGTTCGCCAGAGCAGAAGGGTTGTGTAACGATTAGAAAAATATATACTCGAGATCCAAAATAATAAATAACAAAATGGATACGAAATAAATGAAAAGCGCTTCAGAGCTTTTTTCATTTGTTTATATTATTAATTTTATACATATTAACTACTAATACTATATTATTATTATTTTTTTATAAGTGTGACGTTGAAAGGCCTTCATTTGTTTCGTTGACGTACAAATGATGATTGCTGGACAGCCTTGGAGCTTGGAGTCATTGTAAGGCCTGGGTGTGTATGATGGGTGTGGGGAATTAAAATTCTTCAACAGAACAAAAGAAAATTTATGAGCATCCTACGTATTTAACCTTAAACAAATAATGTAAGAAGGCGGTAAAAATAAATAAATAAAATGAAAATAAAAAAAGTAATAATTAATGTCAAGTGGTTTATCCAAGAGAAAGAAAGAAGTTTCTAACACATATATATTTTTTTTTTAACGTAATAATTTTATTTACAACTGTAACACATTTGTTAACAACCAGTAAATATGATGTTACATAAAAATAACAAACATGATCAGGCGTGGGGGAGTCAGCACCCAGTGGTACAATCTGTAGGCCTGATACTAAATTATTTAGGATTAGACAAGGAGATCCCTCATCCACCTTCTTTTCAGCCTCCGTTAAATAAGATCTATAATTTATAATGTTGCCATATTATGTAACCAATTGTTAGAGTGCCTACGTAATTTTTCATGAAAATGACTGGAAATTTTATGAATATTAACAGTCGGGATAAGGGAGTACGAGTATATAGCGTATCGTTTGACACGTAACGAGGGGAGTCTGTTATCAGTCTTAGGAATTAAGATTGAAATGTTACCTAACAAAGATATTTTTTTTTTTTTTTTTTTAAATAAAAGATAAGGTTATTAAAAAACAAAATAAGATTGTAACCAGAACCATGTTTTACAACATTTTCAAAGTCTTCGTGATTTTAATTACAACCATTCTTTATTTTTCTGTTATCTTTGCAATAAATAGATAGATCTTTGGTTAAAATGAAAATAAAATATTTTTAAATTGTACGAAAATTTTTTTTTTATTTTTTCCCCCCTTCAATTGATCATTTATTTATTTTTACATATTTAAATAGTCCGAACAAGAACGGTCATGTTTTTAAGGTAATACCAAATTGCAAAAAATTATCATATGTGATCAGAAAATCTATTATATATTTGTCAAATACCACTCACTCACTTAACACGAAATCTCAGAAACCACCGAACGGATTGGAATGAAATTCGATAAGTAGATTCTAGGGCCGTAGGTGCTCGCTAAGAAAGGAATTTTAAAAAAATCAGCCTGAATCGCGGCTAATTTGCGAAAAATGCGATTTCAATTTTTATTGGGTGAATAATAAAGATTAATTATCATATGGTATTTGGATATAAGCTAAGTTAAAAATAGGTTAGATCTTTAAGCCGCAAACTTTGACCACCGTTTAAGTTCCTTATAGTTGTAAACAAACAAAATACGATCGATGTCGAAACCCTTATAATATTGATACTTTCTGTGAACTCATGGTAGCTGGAGAGGTTACTTATAACTTACAAGTTTGAGTTGTTTCGTGAAGAGAAGCTATTAAAAGACTTATGTTAAAGAGGAGGTTAAAGGACTTATGTTCTCTGGTGATGACATGTAAGGCCAGTTCGATGTAGGGACAAAAAACAGATAAGAATCAATAGTTCTACCAAGTGTATGATTCTCTTTAGTATCGTATCACGTTTCGTATCATGAAGCTGATTTTTACGCCTAAATGTTAGTGGAGCGAGGAGGTGAAGAACCTTATTTACTTTAATTTCCTAATCTCCTCAACCAATTTATGCTTGATATGTACGCAAAACAGAAAGACTAAACTTTCTTCAAAAAAAAGTTGAGAAGTTGCGACTATATTCACTTAAAGTATGCCATAAGAAAAGCTGATGGTCTGGTATCAGAGCTGGGTAAGATGGTAGTGCTGCCTCGAAGCTTCACTGGAGGGCTATCAAAATAATATAAAATTAACTTTTGCAAATTGTCAAATTTACTTATTGAAATTATTCTAAGAATGGAATTGTTCAGGTTTATTTAAGTAATATAATTATCAACGTTAAGCTTAACTTTTACTAATTTAAGTTGTCTTCATCCTAATGATATTAAACCGTAGCGGAGCGGGGTACTTTCAGCTAGTATTTGATAAAAAGTTAATTCACGAAGCAATTTTTTTTAAAGTGAAAATGTAAGAATTTTAACAGATTGATATTCACGTATTTTTTTAATTTTTTTTATTTATCAAAAATAACTATTAAATGAGTTTGTAACAAAACTTGAAGCAAAACTAAAATAGTTTAATAATTAAAAAGATTAGGAGATTTTATTAATTTATTTGTTGTATGCTCCTTATTACGAAATGGCCTTCAAGTAATACGTTCTCTGGTTTAAGCAAACTAAATTTTTAAGATAGAACAATTTATATAAAATAAATAAAATAACAAGTGTTCTGTAATCATAAATTAAATAACTTTAAACTAAAAATAAATTTCTACTGATGTTTCTCATATGATAATCTAACAATATATTTTCCATTAAATGTATTTTATTTCTTAATATAAAATATATATAGGTGTATATAATATATACTGCTATGGTGCAGGGCATGATTAAGTGAACAATGTAGTTTCGTAACGTCGCCAAAATAGTTGTATTTATTAACTGAACCTCAAGAACCTTATTAAACACACACGCATACATATAAATATATATATTACTACTCATTCGTTTAATAATATGCAACGTATAAACACTTAAAAAAATTAATG